>UWOG011142037.1:0-10611 GCA_900490065.1 Neuroterus quercusbaccarum
ACTTTTGATGCTGACCTAATAAATTTTCCTCGACTCCGCAACTTCCACCCTTGTCTATAAAAATTCCACTTTCAGTACGCAAATAATGTTGACGTAGCGTACTACATCTTTCCATATCAAAGAGCGCCAATCAGGAAAAATTCAAATCACATTGATGTTCACTCTGAATGAGCGTGGATGGATTGTGAAGATACTGAAGTATGAAAACACTGTGGGTGTATCAGCATAGATTCCTATTCACCTAAAACTTCCCAAACTTACTCAAAGTCATAGATAGTCAGATGAAAGACGATAACATACTCGAACATCATCTTTTCGAATTGGAGAGTGAACCGTTTGATCTGGATATGATAGGAGATCCTGATTCAGACTGTTACTGATGAACGTTATATATGGATGAAGCTTGTTTTCATCAGATATTTACTTTTCATAAGAAAATCATCTTCAAGAGATGGAACGTACTTGATAACTCCGTTGAAACGATTATGGATTATGTAATATATTC
Source organism: Neuroterus quercusbaccarum (assembly GCA_900490065.1). NCBI lineage: Eukaryota > Metazoa > Arthropoda > Insecta > Hymenoptera > Cynipidae > Neuroterus > Neuroterus quercusbaccarum. The sequence goes on from UWOG011142037.1 coordinate 506, forward strand.
AATTTTTAAGCGAGGTCTGTCTTTTGAATGGGGAATTCATGTGCATCGTCATATGAATGATCATTCGATTTTTTATTATACCTCATAAGGTTTTCCTGTGCATTGGAATCGTTTGATTCCAGTCATAGCTATTGCGATTGGAACAAAAACGATGTGCCTCAAACAAAATATGTGGAAAGAGCATTTCTATATTCCCTCGAGCTGAATGATTGTTTTTGAAGTTATTTTTCTCGAACTCGAGTATTTCCATTAGGAATTTGATTCGTTTTTTCCTATAATAAGACGAGATTTTTCACGTATGAATATTCCATCAACGTCTTCATCGAACATTCAAGCCCTGGAATTGTTCTTCAAGATTTCAAGAAATGAACTCTATTCGTGAACAAATTCTGTGCTCTAGCCAATTGAATCATCACCACAGAGTGATAGGAAAATTATAAGAGGTGTCGAACCCTTGAAAGGGAGCTGCAACAGCCAAAGAAAAAAATCAGTCACTGAAATATTCCTACGTTTCGGAAACACACTGTTTCCATTATCAGTGAAATGTAAAATTAAAATCGAAATAGTTATAAATCCTCGAGCATAATTTTTGGAGTGAATCAAATGGTGGAGTAAAAAGAGAAAATCGAGACTGTGTATTTATCATATTAGGATCCGAATCCACGAATTCCCTATGAGTGTCAAATAATTCTCATTTTTGAAAAAGGATCATCACATTTTATTACTATTGCTCTTTTTACTTTACTATTTTATTAACTCCAGGAATGATGCTTGCGGATTCGTAACTATTTTAATTATAATTTTACATTTTCCTGAAGATGAGAAAAGTGTGTTCCCGAAACGAAGGTATGTTCCTTTGACTCTTCAATAAAAATATTCCGAAAGCGTCGTACACGATATTTTGTTAATTTTCTCTCCTAATATGATCTCGGACGTTTAAAGGTTGATGTATCGCTGATGCTGTATCATGACCCGAAATCACATTTATTTTGGAAAAAAAGAATTCTCAAATTTATCTGATGATATTGCATTACTTTTAGCTCCAGTTGATAGGAAAAAAAATACAGATAAAAGTCTGAAAAGAAGGGTTTTTTCCGAGGAAAATAACCAGGTTTCAGGGCAAGCTATATCTCGGTAACTATTGGGACTGAAATATCCTCTTCCTTTATATTACGTGAAATTTTATCTAGTTTTCTTATCTGTACCATTCTTTCTGCAGGATGCGATGCAATCCGTCATCCCACGAAAACGTGAATTTTGGCACCTTTTCAAAAAGATTGCTCGGGAAGCTCCAGTTTGTGCTTGCCGCAAACTCAGGATATTTAAATACATGCCAAAATGCAGACATCTTCCGAGAAAAAGTGGCTCCCTAAATTTTTCTTCCACTTTCGACGAGATGACTGGACTAAAAGACGAAGAAAGGAAAACGCTACTTTGTAGAGGCTCAGGAAGATATTCCATCACGACTTCTTGAACACTTCTGGAAAATCGATGATTCATATTTTGATCCGAAGAAACATGATGAGAGATCGGAAATTACATTTCGCGTTGTGTTTGTTTAATTTGTGGGAAAAAGTGACAACTTTGTGTGTAAGATTATTTGACAATACTAGGAAATTTGAGACTTCTCAAAACATATTGAGGACTTTTAAAAATTTGCTTTGAATCATGAATTTCCGATCAATTTCAGCTAATTTCCCTAGGAATGTTATTGAAATTCAGTTCATAACTCGAAACCTCAGAAAGTTCTAAGTTTTCTCACAGAATATTCTCACATTTTCTGGAATTCTTCCGTAATTTTTCATTAAGTTGATCTTCCGAATCGAAACTTCTGTAGAAATTGTTTCGGGAACCTCACGGAATTTTCTCATGATTTCGAATTTCCACAAAAGTCCTGAAATATTCTATGATTTTCCATCGTTGTCTACGAAAGTTACAATCATTCTTCCGAAATTGAACATTCCCTCTCTGGAATTCCCGCATCAATTCAGGGAGAATTTGTTGTTTCGAATTTTCAGATATTCAGGAGAAGCTTCTGATTTTTTTGTTCCAATTCTTTCCTCTTTTTTTTCCTGGGAATCCGGAGTATCGATAACGCGCATTTATGTCTAGCAGTTGTCTTTTTGTCTTCTGGCGATAATGAACAATACTGAACTCGATGAAAAAAATAACACAGTGAAAACGATTTTATTATGGAATGGTGTAGCTTATAAAGAATATAAATTAATAATATCTGAAAACACTCATGATGAAAATAAATGCTCCCCAGAGAATTGGAATGAGTGATTTCCGTCACATATAATCAGTATCGTGGCGCGCAGAAAAATATTGAATCGTCCGCCACATGGAGACCTCTGTCACTTCTATGGGCTCCTCCATTCCGAAGTCTCTAGTTGAAATGGTTCTGTATGATCTGGAGAATGTGATTTAGTGGAAGAATGAAATTGAGAATTGAAAAATATTACATGGATGTCGACGAGACATTCATAATTATTCCTGCTGATAAAATTCGGGGAAATTTCAACTCCTCCTACTCATACGACAAAAGATTTCAATTCACACATCAAATAATAAGAAACAACTATAATTAGTTCCGGAGCTCCTGGAATATCAGGGATAGAAATATTTTTCTCATCACACATTGATTAAGGGAAGAACACTCACTCTGGACGTTTAGGTGATTTCTTTCAACCCTATGTAGAGCTGTTAACCCAGTTGGAGAAAAACTGAATCAGAAAGGTTTCACATCCGGAACATTCATGAGCATCGGAAGAGTGTTTAACGACACCTCCGAGAAGAAAATGAGGGCGGTCAGGAAGGCACATGGTGTGCGTATATCATTCGTGGAATGGACCTGCTACATGCTGGCCGACAGGGACTCCACCACGACTTAGGGTGGTATCACATTCCGCGGATCCGTTGACTAAGGATGTCCATTGGTAGGTGTATCATCACCTCTTATGTGCTGTCTGGTGGTAAATGAACTGCTGCATGTGCCCACATCTTAGGGCTACCATGTCTGTGCGGAAACACTTGAAAAACGAGAGGAACAAGCTAGTAGCGATTTTATGGCTTCGTAGGAGATCCATAGTGGAAAGCTGTTCCTCGAACACAGAGGCACTCATGTGAATCCACACAGGGATACTGCAACCCAGACTAACCCTAGCTGCGGTTATCTGATACAACAGAGTTGAACTGTTTTGGGTAGGATCTCGACCATAGAGGATGAGCGCACTGATACTGAGAGGCATCACTGGTGCTTTGAAGTTGACACCCATTATGGCCATTCGAGCACTGATTGATTCGGAGCCTTTCCCTCTCACTATCAAGGCTGTGGCTGCGGGAGTGGCTTGGAGCTTGATTATAATGAACGGAAGTAGTATCTCTACACCAATTCGGATATCAATAGTAATCGCGAAAAGGCCGACACTGAGCATGCCTGGAGACAAAATGTCCAATCGACGCTATCTCTCCAATAATGGAGATCGAGTTAGCCACTTCACGAAAGAGAGATGAGCTAACGAGAAAGCACACCTGCACAGTGATGGACGTACTATATTACAGAAGATCTGATGACCTATTAGGATGTGAAGATCGCAGGAAACTCACCAACGCGAACAAATACCTACATGCCTACTCCCACAATCACCAATCTCGTAGGCAATTGGTCATCAATTTCTCTGTATACAGAGCTGTGCGCTTAACAAGTTAAGCTAACTTGCGAAGGGGACTACAAAATTATGAAAAAATCCTGATGCAAAACAATCAAATGAACAAACATACTAATGTAGCAAGAAGAAAATACACTCAAAAGAACAGATCAACACAACCAACCAAATGAAGAGAAAGGAAGACGACCACCATCCTACAATACATTCGAAGGTATCGGAGAACAAATGAAAAGAATTCTGAACAACATGACTCAACATGAGGACGATCTTGGGAGTAGAGTCGAGCTAGAACATCTCACGCGATTACAAATCGGTATGAGATACCGAAACCGGACAAAGCATTCCGAGCTATCTGAAAGAAACAGTAGCGAACAGAACTAATCATTGAGATTAGGAGTGATTTGGGCGGATCATTCCTCTACTTCATCGAACAGGGGGAGAAGTTCGGTATGCGGGCCCAGTCAACTCAAGTTGATGATTAATTGAGGTCTCGTTGATAAATCTCAATATATGTCGCTGGAAACTGATTGATGGGCGCGCTGAGACTCTGTAACTCGTTTGACATATGGATGACTTCCCTCTGAGGTTGATAATTCATCAAACAAATTTTCTACTCCAGATTCAGGAAACTCTCGGAAAGGATCATCATATATTCTGGAGTCGCTCTGAACATTCCTTAAAATCCACGTGTTAAAATATCCTCATGGAAGTGATCTCTTAGAATAGAGTGAGACAACACTTGTTCGCAACGTTTATCTATCAAACGAAGACGAAATTAAGTTATCGCGTATCGGATGCACCCAAATCTGAAAATAGAACTAAGAATTATCATTCAGAGTCTATATTTCCTATCATGAATGAACAACAACAGCTTCATTCATGAGAATTTCGCCAGAATTTATTTGGTTTACTTCCACATAGGAGGTGAAGACATTTCCAAAACACCTACTGCAATTGTGGAACCTGCTTCTGCTTCTCGAATCATCAAAACTGTTCCAACGTTATGATGAATCCTGTCGCGCTTCTCTTCGAATAATTTTAATCTCTACAGTTCCTGGTTCAGTTTTCGTCCATTATCGAATTTTTGCGACTAATAACTCATAGCGCACTCCCTAAAGATTCTATGTCTATCATAGGTTTATCGAAAAGAGGTATAGGACTGAACCGAGAAAAGACTTGTTTTATTCATGCAGTCTACTATGAGGAACTCACGGTACCGAATGAAGAAGGTTTTGCTAGCGCTTCTAAAACTAAGCGAGGATATAAAGTAATTCAAAAGTTTAGTCTTTCCAGAGTGGAAAGGCAGAGAACCTTCAAGTGCCCTTTATTAGATGCAGTTTATTCGCAACCAAGAATTCCACATTTTCTGTTAGCGTCTATCCTTCCAATCGCATTAACAGGATTATCTGCAATTGTTCCCCTTTCCAGATATGATACAATGCTCCGGATTCGGAGAGTGGCAATATTGCTTGAATTCTGTTGTACTTCTCACATAGTCATTTGCGTCTCCATTGAATCGAATCCCAATGTATGACTCAATGCTGGGGAATTTGTCTGTGAGACTATCACTGTGATTGTGTCTCCAACTTCCATTCGTCTTATTCTATGCGGATCAGATGAATCCTTTGACTTTCCTCCCTAGCTGTCGTTTTATTGATGAACTTCTCTCACTGCTCACTCATGACGCACTCTATGGGAAACCTAGGTCTGTTTAAGGATTTTTCCTGCAGACATGTATCGGTGATATTTGACTCTAAATAACCTGTGCTTCAGGATGAAAATCGGTTTTGAAAAATTTCAAGCTGGATGTCATCAGTCACTACGGCCCTTATTATGTCTGAGAAAAAATCAACACACCGATATATGATAATAAACGAATACATGGTTTACAGTTCCTGTCTATATAACTCTATAGCTGATTCGAAATCAAGTTTCATAACTCTATTTTGTTTAGAGAGACGTGGAGTGTACCGATTGTTCTTGGTTAGCTCGAGGTAAGAAAACCAAATCGGCACTTGGAATTTCTTTTTCAAATTTTATGAGTTTGAGTTATATACATCCGAATTGTTGATTTGGATGAAAGCCACAGATAATCAAATACCTCATCGCATACAAATGATATCGGAATTGTCTGGGAGCGAATGTAGCTTCTTTCATGACAAGTTTATTTTGCTAGTTATATATGATTCCAGCATATATATTACCATGGACGTTCCTATTACAGTTTGTGCTTCTTTTGGCATCTCCTAAAGGCTCCCTTCTACTCTAATTGGTTCATTATGAGTAGAATCATAGGTACGTATTTCAAATTGCTGGTTTTCGTTTGTATTGGGCATAAGCCGTATTGATTACAATTTTTTACGTTCCTATCTAGGAAAGTAAACATGACGTTCACTGGCAGGAGGAGACCTCTATCTGCTAGGAAGGAAAGGCTTGGCAGGTATGCGAGAACTGGCAGGAGATCTCAGTCTAGCGAAACGCAGTTATTTTCAATCATGAAAAATATTCAAATGATTAAATGTGTGTCAGGAAACGAAGAAGATTCACAGCAAGACTAATACGAAATAGTATCTTCATTAGCTGAACATCCGGACTGTCCACTGAACTCTCGAAAACAAAATTTTAACTCAATATATCAATTATTTCTCTGTGATCAAGATTCTGAAAGATCAGAATATCTCAATAAATTCTGCATAACTCCGAGAGATTTAAAATGTGAGCAGAGATATAAAATGATGTTAGAAGACTTGGAATTTCCGAAATAAATTTCATCCGAAGTAGTTTCAATGATTCAAATGTACAAAGTTGGAAATTCATGTTGAGAGCTTTCACTTGATGTATCAGAAATTCATTGACAATATACAGGAAAATCATGAAATTCATGGAATTAGAGAGTTCCAAGCGCATGAAGAAATCTTAAGAATCCATGAGATGGAGGAATTGATGGAATCCATGAAATTCAGGAAATGAAGTATATCTGAGGGATATGAGCAGTTCATGGAATCCAAGGAATTCATAAAATGTGAGAGTTTCAGGAATCTGAGAATGAAATTCTCATGATTCATGAAATTTCAGGATATCCGTTAATTCCGTCGATTTCGCGAATCTCAAATTTTCTTGACTTTTGTAATTCTATCGAATATTGTGTCTCCTATGAATCACACGAAACAAATCAGTTTTGTATTTGCGTGAATCCCTGAAATTTTGGGATGACTTTAGATAGCCTGGATTTGTCTTATGATGTAAAATCTATTGATTCTTTGAATTCAATCAATTTCAAGATTCCAATTATTTGGATGGATTTCGTGGATACTTTGAAATGGAATTGCAATGGAGATATCTGGATTCGATCGGGAAAATCCCGCTCAATGGAGAGCTTCATAAGAATGAACTCAAAAGTCTAGATATATTTAAAAATTGAATAGGAAATGACCACCAGATTTGAGACGAGAGTGGAAACAGTTGTCCTATTCTTCAGGTTCAGGAAAAATGAATAAAAATGTCATCCGCAAACTTAATGAGAAATTTGAATCATGATTATATAAGTGCTTCATCATAATATGCATAATCTATATTTTGTACTTATCAACTCAGAAATTATTCACGTCAATGTTGTTCTCGTCAGACATTCACATCCACATCTAGCATATATTATGTGGATGATATGAATTTCACACCAGTTGGGATTGGGAGGTCAATCTTTTGACACCTGTCATATGATTATTGTGCATCGTTCTTCATTTTCTCTTCTTCAGTACTGACAAATACAAGCAAAACTCTGATGTGTTCAAGCAGTTCTGGAGTGCCAGGGAAGCAACGAGGTTGGATTTGCCTCAACTAGATTTTTCAATGACCATATCAGTTGATGCTACAGAAAATTTGATGGCACTTTATCTTTACATCCTTTTATTCGAAGTTTCACTTTTCCATGCGAATCAGAATCATTTCATTTACGGGAGTCTTTCGTGACTACTAATTCGAAATGCGATGAGATTGGGCGACTTTTGCTCAACGGAACTTCCGTGATTCCTCGTCGATTCATATTTTCAATCGCTTCGCTGTTCATGTTCACTTTTATTCGCTTTTCTATGTTCGATATCGGAAGAAGGACATTGTCCTTGACTTTGATATAAAGATGTTTATCTCCAGGGAAAGTGCAGTTTTTCATTTCGAATCGCTGATTCGGATTCACGTTTGAGATGAGCCGAACGAATTTGAGCTTTTCACGGTACAGTCTCGATATGTTGCCATAGCGCAGAATGGCAGGAGGAGACCTATATCTGGCACGAAGAGAAGGCCCAGCATGTGAACTATTGCTTCCATGAGAATTGGACGGTTCAGCACTAGGAAAATACTGTATCGGTTCTCCATAAGGTAGACATTCAAACTGTGAACTGATATCTGCGAAAACAAAACAAAAGATTGTCACATGCCAGGGTATTGCTCCGCCAAATAATGGAAGAATTTGAATTATAGATTAATTTTCCAGAACTTCGATACTAGTTGAAATTTCATGAAGAATAACGAATTGATGGTACTTCGTTGTGTTTGCAACTCCACTATATCAAGTAACGTATAAAGCGCTACACGCTTGAAATTAAACCAAAACGTGGCATAATTCATCTCTTTTCATCCACAAGAGTTTCATATGGTATGAATATCCTATTGATAGGGCGACTCTCGGAATTCAAAAATTCGATGCACACAGATTCTCAAATTCTTGAGTTGAGTCTCAATCGCACCAATTATAATTTGCTTATATTCGCAAATAAGGACAGCGAAACAGATATATTATATCATTATATTCACCGATAAAGTTCAGGATAACCATCAAGAATGGAACAAGTGTATACAAAATCCTCATTTTTCATCAATGAAGTGAAAACGGATTGATGAACTATTGAAGATCTTGATTGCTATCGTTCCTCATGGAGATTCCAGTACCTCATTGCGAATCAACTAATCTATATATTGCATATATGTCATCTCACAGATTATATGCATCAAGCTCGTCGTTATCAGATGTTTACAATTCATTAAAGAGTCAGTTCGGAGGAATTGAATGTTCTCAATAATTTCTAAATGAATTTTTTCATACGCATATCGTCTCTCAACTTCCAGGTAAATACAGCGTTTTGATCCTAATTTTATGTAACACTTGAAAATTCCATTTCATCTCATATCCCTCCCCATAAATTGAATTCATGTATTCGCTTTGGACTTCACAGAATCTTTACATTGATGATCTTCATCGTATCATCTTCTCCTGTATCATCGATTTTCTTTGACCGCATAATCAGGTTCTTATCACGGCTTTTCTGAACTTTCCATCAATTTGATCCTGTTGCTAACAGATCCCTAGGAAATAGTAGAAAATTTGAATTTTGATATCTTGACAGAGAAGTTGATATGCCTTCAGTTCTGGAAATAACAATTCTGATTATTTAAAATCAAACTTATCATTTGAAAAACTATCTCGAGGAGAGCCAAAATGGAACTTAAAATGAAATATTGTAAATCAAGCATTCATAAGAAATATTATGTTGTTCCAGAATCTGCTGGAACTTATTTCAAAACGTACACAATCTTCCACGTTGAAACAAAATCCATAATGAAAGTATGGAATAACGATCATTTCCACGGATCATCCTATCAGAGCTAGAACGTTTCGGAACATGAGGACAATAATGCGAAAAATTTCCTGATCCATCCTTCGAATTAGTTTACATGAGGTTGAATTTCATGAGAATAGCAATTGATGCATCAGTATATAGACATAATAAACAAGTCGAATTTTTTCATGGAGGGAAAATTTTCATCCATCTTTGTAACGTCACCCATGAAAAAATCATCTCCTATTCGAAACATTTTATTTTGGAGGATTTTCAATTTCTCACATAGAGCGGGAGACTATAGACCCGTCAGTTACCCCAGACGCTCACTCTGGCAGATCAACGCCTTTTTATTGCGTTAATATAACAAATTTTAAATAAAAAATCTCCTCGCTGAGCAGGCCTCAAAACGTGGATATTTCACAGGAATCAGAGGGACACATCCTATCAAAAAGTGACTCATAACAAATCTGTAGATTTTCTCCGATCGAACGATTTCAGTTGTATCCTGATTTGTCGTATCTTGCATTATCCGGCCATGAAATTGGATTCTCCCATTTTTCAATATTTTCGGTGCACGAAAAGTGTGATTTTTCGATTTCTCGAAAAAATTGAATAAGTCGTTCGAATAATCTTGTAGGGCCTGCAAGAAGAAATATTTCTCCTGCCTGGAATTTCTTCCATGTTGGTTCTTTTTTGCAGAGAATTCTAGTTATTGTTTCTGTTCTTGGATTTTGAGATTTCTGTCAATCTGAAAATTTTTATTCCATCGAAAAATGTCGAATTCATGAATTGTTTGGATTCCCGAATACCATGGGCAGCC
>UWOG011153058.1:0-10820 GCA_900490065.1 Neuroterus quercusbaccarum
GCTGGTGAGAGAGTGACGATGCAATCAATTATTTCGTTTCACTGCCGCGTTCGCGGACACTCCGTCTTCCACCATGTGTTGAGTTATTTCCGTCTAGATCATTTATCGACGTACAAGTCTCCTCCTGCCGGAATCTAATCAAAGGGGCAAGAGGCCTCGTTCTCATTCACCGACCAGACTACAGCCAGATTCTACGACCCCCTAATTCTCGGAGAGCCTATTTTCCCAGGCCATAAGTATCACGTGACACAAAGCAGCTGGACACACGAACGTTACCCATTATTACTCCCGCCGTTATCCAGGCGGAGGCTGAGATGGGGTACTTCTCTTTCAATTCCATATATGATTTGTCTCTTTCCATGGACGTTTTATAATATATTTATGATCAGGTAACAAAATTCGAAGGTTGGTCCTTAGCAGTCAATCAAGCGAGATTGAACTGAAATTCCGATCACTATCTTATGATAATTATTCCACTGAGCTTAATATTTTATTCCCGGTCTGAATGGAATTTCAAGAATTTTTAGCAGAATAAGCAGTTACTTGAATCTTCCCCGGATAATGATAATTCTAATGGATAAAATGAATGAGTTCTGAAGTTTTGTTGCGGATCATCGATTTGATTCGTCAGAATTCTTCCGAATTTGAGCGAAAGGGACAATTTTTTCTGATGGTTATGTGATTATTTGTGACTCATATGATCATTCTGGAAATTGATGGAAACGCAAATCGTGAAGATTAGTGAAGTGAAATGGAACGATGCAGTGGTCTGTTTCGGATGTAGACCAGAATTCGAAAAAATCATGCGTATTCTATAATACCTTGTCATTTCCAACTTTCTCATCCTTTTTGAGAATTGGAATTTTTCACTAGAATTCTTATGAAATATTGCTTTCGCATCCAGGGACTCAAATAAATGTGATATCAGGCTGAAAATAGTGTTGCAAAATCCGTATTTAAAGAAGGTGAGATAGTTTTTTCAATTCCGTAGTGAAACGCAACTCATTGATTGATGCTGATGAATTGATTCATCCAGGAATATATGTTTTGAATCCAAAATATTACGAAGGTGGAAGGAGTGGAGAATAGAGAAGTTCCATGAAAGGACGCGTGGATGTTACATTTCTCACCAAACTAGAACACTGAGGCCTTATTCTGAAATTCAGGATCTTCATGAACTACTTCTACAGAGAAATTCAATTTTTGTATCATCCTTACTGTCTAGAAGATTTACAATTCCTCAGAGAACTGCAAATTCTCTCTTTATTCAAATTGATTAAATGATTCTAATCACGAGCTTATCTTCAAAAATTGGATTAGCGAGCAGTGAGCCACTCAAGATGAGTGTAGAAATTCATAGCACAGCATATTCTTGAGTTATAATTGATCTTCACCTGAACAGAATCGCTGCAAGGAGTGGGAAACGAGAATAATTTGACCATGGTCAGTTTTTTCGCCTCGTGACCGACGAACATTCAGTACCATCGAAATTTTTCTTCACATCCAGCGAAGACTCATTCGAAGTATAAACATTATCGAGATGAACATAAATGTTGAACTTCCGTGAAGAACGCTTCAGACGTTCAGATAAATTTTCAATGTGAGTGAGAGTTACTTTGAGGTCTGTACTAACATGTGTATCAATCCTTCCTTCCATTTCAGAACTGCTATCATGAATTCCATGAATTGGTTCTCCAATGATCTAATTGATTGATTGGAGAGGATGGTGATAGAGCGATAAAGTCATTTCCAACCGATTCCAATTCTCTTGTGTTTATTTTATGTGATTTAACTCCCTGCATCAATCTCTTGAACCTCGAATGAGACAAATATCAGAATGAAGGGCATGATTAAAATTGAAATTTGAATATCTACCTGGCCGCGACTTTTTTTTATACCAATTGTTCTATCTCATGCCATCTGAAGTGTTTTGTAATAGTGCTATCTGAATGATTCATAGAGTTGGTCAATTCCAATTAATGGGAGGATCGGGCTGAAGACTAGAGAATTCAATACACTAACAGAATCTTAATTTCTGTATGTAGGAATTAGAGTCAAAATATCATCCACACGACGCTTGTCAAGAAAATTTGCGAAATTCAGTGAAGAATTCATCCTGTGAAGTCTTCAATTGGAATCACCACTTGTGGTCATGCAGATATATAAATCCCAATTCACATAATGCTTCTCATTCTGTAGTTGGTATTTTTGACTGTGGATAGAATTCAAAAAAAGGCATTCCTCGCGAATAGAGCCCCTGTCAAACTCCATAGGATTTTTGAGACATATCTATATGATTCTTGCCTGAGAGGAAAATAATAGGGAGGCATATTAAGGAAAAATTCCAGAACATCTTGGAGGAGTAGTTCATGTTCATTGTTATCGTCAGTTGAGAAAAAGGAAGCCATACCTCAGAAATACGTCAGGAATAGAGTAAACTGATATTTTCGTTACTATCTAATCTTTCATACTCAATCAATCAACAGAACCAATCCCGTATTGATTTCTGACGAACTCTATTCATGAATATAATCCACGATATGATTCCGTTGACAAAATCCGGAGAATTGTAGGAACTTGTTTTTGTTTGAATGTTCCAGGCGTTCAAAATTCAATATTCAATTCCCCGAACTCATTCAAAAATGATATCGTACATCATGTGTGGATGATTCTCAAATTTTGCGAAGCTTCCAACAACACATTCCTTGCTGATCACTTTATTGCTTGCATGTATCCATCCGTTTTTTTCGTCGACTGAGAATGATGATCCGATGGAAAATTCTATTGATTTCATTATTTAATTGGAAAAGATACTTCTAATACTTGATCCACTATTAACCGGATAGAATAACTCTCGATTCTGATCAAGTACTATCTCACATCAGCTTTCTGTAGGTAATGCATCTCGAATCTGTAAACCACCGATCGGATGGAGGAGATGCAGTTGCATGTTCCAGCTCTACAGCCAGTAGGGAGAATGCAAGCTTTCTCAAAATTGGAACATGAATCATAGATTATACCAAGAACCAAGACACATCCTAAAGGAGAACAAGAATCGAATCTTCTTAAGTGAATAGTGAGAAGAAGAAAAATTCAGCACGGTACTCGGAGCATAATCAGTCCACAAATAAGAACATTGTGAAGACTAGTGTTCCGAGAAGCTAGAGTATTCATGATTTTACAGGACATCCTCAATCACACTACCGCCAATTACATCATCTGTGTGAGTGACACCTGTCGATCTTCTTTCCCGCAAACTTCCTCTCCTTCTCTAAATTCAGGCTATAAGGTACTTTATTGTAGGCATACGCGAGAGTTGACGATAGGCAGAGCAGAGGGAGGCTTCCTGACCATCACTTATCTGAGTGAATATGGATATGATACAATCTGCAAGACAGGAGATTATATATTTGTGAGAGTCGAACGTGATTCCTCTAATATTGCAATAGCGTCAATAAATTCTCCTTCGAATTCGGATATAGAGAAATTTTTCATCAAGGTGAAGAAACTGATTTCTGGGATATCAGTAACCTATACGAACTGGCCCACATCAGTTGGAGGGCACTCCAATGGGTAGGTTGGGGAATTCAATCGATTGGGAGGAGTCATTTTCCGAAAAACTCTTGATATATAGAGCATAATATCGAGCGTTCGTCCTGGAAGAAACATAAGAGGTAGGCAGTTAATAGAGTGATTGGAAACTAACGGCTTCTTCATCATAATTCGCAGGATTGGCGGCGAATGTCATTCAGGATGTACCTTCCTGAAAGGAACAAGTTCATCGATGATTGATCCACTTCCGTTCAATGTTGGAGGCATACAAATTATCAAGAATTCCAATGTTGAGAGGTTCGCGTCTAAATCTGATCATTTTTTGGTGACTGCAACTTTGCAAGATGATTCCTCTCCTGATCATAATAATTAGTCATGCACTCCTTCTTCCAAAGTGAATGACAATAAAGTGTCTGATTACGAAAAATCAATTCCAAATAATCTGATTGTATCTATTGAAGAGATAGCAACTGAGCTGAATATGATTGTCACACCAAGTAGAAGGATTATAGTCGAAGCCGTGGTTTGAGTATGAACGTTGAAAGAGCTTGATAGGATTGAGAGAAATATTCAAAAAATGTAAGAAAAAAAAATGAGTGGCTGATATTTTATTGACTGACGAAAATGCAGAAATACAAAATGTCGAACTATCGCTGGTCAAAAATAAGACTGATGGAACATTCCTATTGCATTCTCTCACTATGGCAGAAGACTGTGGAAAATTTCGTAAATTACTCAATTTTCATAAATGGAGATCACCGAGCGTCAATTTTATCGACGTAGAGACTCAAAAAAGGTTTTCCAGGTCTATTCATTCTGACTGCAACCATGAATCCTACTCGCAAATCTCCAAAATTATGGTCATCATCTCTTGTAAGAATGATCTTCAAAGAAGTTCAGGCGAATGTTCCGTGTAACTACTGCCTCATAGATCCAGTTGACGGTGTAACTGGAGTCTTCACACAGATCTCCTCCAAGAGGCTAATTATCTGTTCGGAGAAGATAAATTTTTTTCCAGAGTGGGAAACGGCTTCGAGAAGGATGAAAAGCTGCATGGATCATGACTTCACTCTTCTCTCATCAATTTAGAATCGTCAAAATCTAAACAGAGTCGAAATTTGTGTACTATTCGTCGATTTCACTTAGGAATTGATGCAGGGAAAGGTATGAAGTCCACCGTTGTTTACTTTGATAGTTGCTGACCTAGAAGATCCTCTGAAGTCTTATGATGCTCAGGGAGTATCGATATAACATCTAGTTGAAATCTTGATTCTAGCTTATGCGGAAGATTCAGATATTCTTGCCGAATCTCAGATTGAAATGCGAGAGATACTTGAAGGACTGTTTGGATATTGTCAGATAAATGATTCGATTGTGAATATAGACAAAACAGAAATTGCGATTTTCAGGAGAAGAGATCACGAGCACAATAAAAATATTCCCCTGTCACGTATAGTGTGTCCATGATTCAAATATGTCAGGAGTTGGACCTATTTCAGAATACCATTCTCTCAATCGGCGATTATTTCAAATGCGAAGGATGCTGCAGTTCGTGAATCTAGTCTCGCTACTGATCCAATGATATCTTCGATACATAGATTAAAACTTGACTCATGGAGTCCAATTGTTCGACTCTTCTAAGAACTTATATCTTCTGTTTTGTTGTATGATGCACGCGGTTGGAATTTGAGATACTTCGTTCAAACCAAGGAAATGTGAACAAACTTCTTTGAGAGGTTCCTCAATGTTACTGAGAATGCAAAGGGATATGCAATTAGTTTCGAGATAAGTGCTCCACAACTCTCTGTCAACGTTAATGGCTCAATTCAAAACTGAATAGAAGGAATCTTCATGATGGATGATGTTCGCTACCCGAAGATTTTTCATTTAGGATTGATAAAACTAGATAGATTTGGAAGTAGCGAATCTGAATGGGATGAATAGAATTAGGTCTTCCAGCTTCAAGGTATCTCCTGAGAGATTGAATGTGGACATCAGGGTTAATCTATCCCTCATGCCTCTTTGCAAAATCATGAATAATCTTGTATAAATGCTCATGATACCAAATTCTCCTACGAGGATTAGCGGAATTTCTACTTTTTGTCTGCACTCTTTCTCTACGCTTATCTTACTCCGCTAAACGTTCCTCAGGAATATCTCATTATGATTGAGACTCCCCGGAGATTTAGTGGAATAGATAGCACAACTTCGTTCAATCAATAGATTCCAGCCTAGGATAATTTGGAGGCAAGAACTTTTGAATTCGATGTATTTAACAGTTATTACTTTTACGAGCAAGATATTTTTGAATCTGAATATGTTCTCAATCTTTCAATAGGATGTGGCTCATTTGCTAACAAAAAATTCTCATGCATGATCGAGAGTTCCTCCGTGTGTGAGTTGAGAGATGTATGGCTCATTCTACTAGATAACGCCATGCAAAAATAGTAGAGAAAGAGCTTTCGAATTTCTCAGTAAAATTCTTTGCGCGAATCAGTATATTAGTATACGAATACATACCACATAACTGATTTTTTATCAATCGATGTAAACTCTTTCCAAAAATACGAATATTGATATGATTTTCTGTTCCTCGGGAATCTCATCTTCATTCTTCGAATGTACTGATCATTCCTCTCGGTCAACTGATCATTATTATTTGATACAATTTTCTATCATTTTCTAATCCATGTTATCTAGAAAAGATGCTCCTAGCAGTCGCTCCATTGGGAATCGGATAACATAACTCTCGATTCCCGATCGAGTGCTTCCTCACTTCGGCAATAAGAGAGATCGGAAAGAATTTTCTATCATGTGACCAATCTTGAGAATTTCGAAGGATTTATTCTCCATCTCGTCGATATAATATCTTTATACGGAAGTCGCTTCAATTCATTGTCTTGACTCGTTATTTCGAAGATTGCAGAGTGACATCTACACTGATCGATATTAGCCACTCTGAATGATAGAGATAACTTATAATGATATAATCATCGGATACCATGATTCATTTCCTACTGAATTATTTGTTGCAGAATCAATGTTTTCCTGTGTCAATTGTATGAGAAGCAAACAGATTGGAAGCCCTCATCACGAGACCTTCTCTGATCTGCCTGAGAGGAACAAACAAATTGAAAGTCCTGACGACGAGCCACTTCCCAAACTTTGTGTTAAAACTTACATAAAACGTAAGCAAACACCCGGCGGAATCGAAACTATCTATGATTCCATAAGATCAGGTCCGTTGCAGGTGGAAGTTGTGATTCAAAATGATGTCCAGTACGTCGTTGGATTCCCTGATAAAATGACAAGACTAAATATTTTCCGGACATTCGGCCTATACTCAGAACCAATACAACCTCTGAGGAGAATCAAAATACGCGTTGAGGGCAACTTCGCTTATCGGTATGTTCCAATGGGCCCAGAGGATGCTGCTTGGAATCGAGTGTTCGATAAGCCCTACGAGCCACGACACCTGCGTACTTTTGAAATCGAGGAAGTTTGCACTTATGAACTTCAACCGTTTCCAGGAGAGAGCGACATTCATTCTACTCTCAGATCTCCGGGTCCGAGCTCATCAAGCCGTAGACATTAGTTGTGCAAATTTCGGATGATCAAGTGAATCAATATAGGAAAGGGCCATATGTTTGCAATCATTCGGAACTATCGTCGCAGGAAAACTAAGATCGTGAATATTCACAGAGTACAATACAAAAAATGTTCTGATGAGTTCCACATGTCTTGTAGATGATAATAAAAGAGCTCTCATGTGTCTGAATAAGTTTACCGAAATTTGAGAACATCTGAGTATCAATGAATTTTGTAATCAGAGCTTTGATTCTATTCCAATTTTACTGGTGCTTCCTCACGAGTGATATTAAAATTCATCCAGTGGAAGAATTGAATGAGATACGATTTATCAGGGCAACCAGATTCGAACACGACGAAAACTCTACTACCTTCCTACAATACATGATGGAATATGAATATATTCCCGAAGTTCACATAGTCCGTGACGGAGATGTAGAATCTACTTTCATAATAGCCCAATAACTCTCGTTCAAATAGCAGGAAATTGAAGAGGGAAGACAAATAGCTTGGATCTCATCTATCTTTCTGTGGAAGCTGTCGATGAAGTTATACAGTTATTCAAATTCGAGGTAGTGACTCCACCGACGAATGGTGGTTCTATTTAAATCGCTGAAGGATCCGATTTCACACATTTCTTTCATGATATCATACAGAGAAATGTTTGATGCCCATACTGCTCAACATATTTAATCTCCCGCAACAGCGTTATTTCACACAAATTTCGTCCAACTGTACATGGAGGATTCTGGAGAGGAGATAATACTTCTTATGATGATGTGAAGGCTAGGCTGATAGAGTTCTGGGAATACTCATATACTAATGTTTCGACCTGAGGTAGAGGATGGTTTCTACTTATGACGTCTGAAAAATCTCGAGAATTGATTTCTATGAGAGAAAATCCCTCCTTATCTCAGAGTCCTAGGACTATCATTAGAATGATGTGATCCTAAGTGAAGTTTCCTTTATTCCATATTATTTTCTCTCCGAAATGGAATTTACGAGCGTTTGAATTTCCGGAATGCCAACCGTACAAGCCTTTTCTCATGAATAATTTAGAATTATTCAATAACAAAGATTCACTAACGGGGTTTCTATGTAAGTGGAAGAAGAGAATCTCTATATATTTTCCGTATCACACGCATTTTTCGCGCGCAATGAAAATCAAAAATTTTATTTCTCAAGCGAAAAATTATCCGAGTCAAGTGATGGAGGAAAAAACATATTGAGACCACGGAAGTGAGCATATTGAATTCCTGAGTTTTTGTATCGTAGATCAAACGAATTCATCAGTTGAGAATGTTATATTTAGATGCCTAATGATTCAGACGTGAAAATTCAAAGTGCTCGAATTTTTGAATCAGAAATTCCCTCATGAATTGTGAATTGACTGAAACATCAATAATTTGAAACATTTATGAGTTCTGGATTCCAAATATTCGAATTACCTCTCAATAATAAAGGCTCACGCCATCATTATCTTCACTCTGGATTCAAGACCCGATCTGAGAACTTGACAAATTTCAAAATTATATCATTCCAGGCAATTAAGAGTTGAAAAATTTTGAAATGAGGAGAGCACTTATTCTATGTTACTAAACGTTCCTTCAATCATAAGGTCAATCATTTCATTTCGAGAATTCAGTTAACTTTGAGAAGCCTCCATATCGTTCCCGGGAATCTTTGCTGATCTTCAAGTAGTTTTCAATTTTGTCAGACTAGAAATCATCTTGGAACCTTCTACGAAACTCTCGAGTTTTGCTTACAAATGATGCGTTCAGTTTATTACGATTTTCATCAGACCCTGAAGATTGGGAAGATTGTTCCTGGAAACCTTCTGTAGTTCATCAAATTCCGAATATATATTCTTCAATCATTTCGCGAGCGAATCCTCAAATGAGAAAATAATTTTTTAATTCTATATATATTTTGAAGGAATGTATCGTCTTCTTCCGAACTTTCGATAAACCCTCGAAAGGCTTTTCGATTCCTCAATCAGATTCTGCAAAAATTTGAGCTTTTTTTTTAATTATGATGTGTGTATTCGCACTGGAATGTCGGTTCGAATAGGCCAATTTTGTCAGTATATACACTTTGACGAATTATTCTGTATTGCTTTGGAATCATTTAGAACCTACTGATATCTCTTGGAGTGCTTGTATTCGTCCTATTAATGATTATTCTCTGATTGCTATTTCTGAATTAACATTCAGGAATTCTTCTTATGTATCAAGCATCCTTCATATGAAAGGATCAAACTTCTGAAGTTTTGAGTTCAAGAGCTATTGAAAATTTTTATAGCTCGAGGCTCTCTATGTTGGGAGATAAACTTCCGCATTGTTCACTCATATGATTCTTATCTCAAATTTCCTCATTTCTGAATGAAAAGTCAAAAATTACTGGGGATTGAAAGATTATTTCCCTTCCTAATTGGGAAGTCTAGTATAATATCGATTGAGAACTCAATATCTCAGGCTGCAACAACACTTCCAATTTAATTAAAGCATCCTCACACGAGAATAACAGTGAGAACGTATTTTAGAGAAAAATATTATTCATACAGTTTGAATGACAAGCTCAAATGATCGCTCCGGATTACTTGGATGATTTGTTTCCAATGACTTATCACCTCGTTCGATAATCTTCAACCCCTTTCTTCATCCAATGTTCTAGAGTGCTCTCCTAAGTTCCGGAATCATCATATTCAGTACATTTCGATACATTTCCGGAATCTTTCATATTCAGTACATTAAATTCGATCAAGGTATTCGAAAAGTTTCGAAATATTCTGATGATAAATTCTTGGAACTTCGAGAATATTCAACAAATATTATATTTGCTGATGAATATCGAATTCCATGTTCCATTTGTATTGATCTTTTAACATTTCTTCTCAGTTTCTCAACTGATTGGAACAATAAATCACGGACTTTGTGAGTCACTGTTCAGCTTCTTTCATATAGAGAGAAAAAATTTCGTCATGGATTTCAACAATATCGAATTGTCATTGTTCTACAATCCAGTTTGTGATTCACCTTTCCTGAATTTCACATGATTGCTTAATCATATATGTATCTATCAAACTCATTTCACAAGAAATGGAGCCATGGAATTGAAATATTTGGTGACGACAAATCAGACACTCACTTAAGCTATATAAACATCAGTATGCAATGTTTGAAATTTCATGTGGAGAAATCTGTGCTGCTGTTCGTGAACAACTGGCGATTCCTTTGCTACTCTTTCTAGGGATTCATTCCTGAAAAACTCAGTGGAATCAAATATTCAGTCGAAATTATTGAGAAATAGTCAGAAAGTTTTTTGGGACTCGACTGAAGGGAAGATGTAACGGTCATTGGACAGGAGAATCAACTACTGAAGTAACCAACGCAGTCTCCAAATGACCGAAATGAGGGATGCAATTGGCGTTTTCTGTTTCATCATAGTGGCATTTATTATTCCCATTGGTATGTATAATAATATCCATGATACGAATTCATTCAAATCGCAATATATATTCTTCTCAGAATTATATCATTCGAGTAAAAGTTGAACTTAGCTGTGAATCGCTGTTGAAAGTTGCTATCGTGGAAAAAAAGTCTCATACGTCACTGACCTAATCAGGCACTCCGGAAAGTCAAGACTCATCTGTATGGCCTTTCAATAGTAATAATGGAAGG
>UWOG011159725.1:0-14078 GCA_900490065.1 Neuroterus quercusbaccarum
CATCTGAACGATATTACTTTCAATCACTGAAATATTTCTTAGAATTGGAGTTATATCCAATTATAACAACTAATTGATTTTTAAATCCAAAAGTCCAATTCCATTCAGTTAAAGACATCGTCCATTCGCTCAAATAATATTTCACAGGCTTAGGTTATTATTTATTTGCTTTTATAATTTCCTTTTTTTCAGACAAACGAACGATTTCCTTGGATTAAACAAATACATGATTGGACGTATTCAGTACGACCATTTCTTTGAATCAAAGAACTTTTTTTTCAGTGTAGGGTTTCTTCTTCAACTTTCAAATGAAGAATGATCCGATATTGTTGACAAGACATTGTTGTTTCTCTTTCCTTCCTAATTGGATTATTGGACGCTGAAGAATCCTATAATTGATTACACATGGACTAGAATTTTGCCCAAACATGCATTTTTTAGACAAACTCAAATTAAAATACGATTCTGACACATTCTTCAATATAAAAAGTTAAATCAACATCAACCAGGCCATCAGGGACACAAAAGCTAGGAAAGATTTCCTCATCAACTCTCGTAAATATAATATCTTCCCTCATGATATCACAAAATCCACTAAAAATATCGACAATCAGCTTTTCCATAGTTATTCTATCGACAAAAAGCTTGAATCTACTATAGAAAAAATACATAGATAAAACCCGCCGAATGGAAATTTCTGATGTTCGAAATCATCTGAATTTTTCAACCAAACAAGCAATTTCTGACCCAGATAAGATTGTCTATAAAAATATTACTAGAACAAAAACCTTCCTTTGAAAACAATAAGATCTTTTCACAACACATGCTGATAAATGTGACGTGACTGGTATTCTAAATAAACACGATTATCATAACAAAATGGAATTAATGTTGCATTATGAAACAGCTTATGAAAAATTGATAATATCCTCTCAAAATCATCACGAAATAATAATTTCAATAAAATTATTCAATGGAAACCTGAAGATTCTTTAGGTAGTAAACATAGTGAGGCAAGATCTTATTTCAGAAAATACTATTCTGACTAGAATTCATTGACTTTCTGAAATGCATAAAAACGATTTTACTTTGAGACCTGTTGTTAGCACCATTAATTTTCCTACGTATACTATGGCTCCGGTCTTCAATCATATTTCAAACTCTGCTGTACCAAAACCTAAATCCTTAATACGAAATGATATGGATTTGAAACAAAAATTAGACAAAATCATTATCAATTCTGATTGCATTAGGATTTCTCTCGATGTAACTTCTATATTTACTAACGTTTCTGTAGAATTGATTCTGAACAGTATTAAAACAAGATGATCTTATATTGAGAAAATTGAAAAATCACTTTTGGATGGTTTCAAGGAAGGTATTGAATTCCTAATGGATAACACCGATTCTCAATTCAATTATACTTATCATAGACATACTGTCGGAACTCCCATGGGTTCCCCTATCCCTAAAAATGTAGCTGACGTGGTATTGCAAGATCTAGAATCTGATATTTCTTGATAAACTTTACTTTTAAATTCTCTCCTTTCAACGTTCTGTAGATGGCAGATTGGAAGAACTAGATAAAAAAAAACAGAATGGATAACTATAATAACACTATGAGGAAGATTTTGATCCTAAAAGGGATATCACTATTCCATACAATGCTAAAATTTCGGAAAATATAAAAATAATTTTGAGACCTTAAGAAATTAACACTACTCTGAGCCTTAATCCTGAGCCTCATTAAATGATGAATTTAGGCAATGTATAATTAGAAATGTTGGAAAAAACTTACGTCGTTCACCGTTTATTTTGTAATTGTCCACTTACTTTAGAATCAGACACACTTCAATCATACAGTATATCTGACTACTACCACTAAATGAGTCTAATATAAGTCCCAGAAATTTCCCACTTTTCCTCCGAATAATCAATTTTGTAGAGAATGATATCAGTATTATAATGATAACTATTCCTGCATACTATAAAATGAGAGGATTTTCTTGAGATTTCACAGTA
The DNA here is from genome assembly GCA_900490065.1 of Neuroterus quercusbaccarum. Taxonomy (NCBI): domain Eukaryota; kingdom Metazoa; phylum Arthropoda; class Insecta; order Hymenoptera; family Cynipidae; genus Neuroterus; species Neuroterus quercusbaccarum. The sequence goes on from UWOG011159725.1 coordinate 2,023, forward strand.
AAAATGGAATATATCATGACAATAGTAATTTGTTCATATTGTGATTACTTCTGCATACATTTTTATACATTTTTCATTTGTCATAATTTTACCTCATGATTTCTAACCTGACAAACATAAAATTAAGTTATCAGAGACAATTGATCCTAAAAGATGTTCTTTTCCATCCTAGGAAACATTACGAATCTATCGAGCATTAAATTGTTGTTGAACGTGATTGTTCACTTTTTACATTCTCATCTCAATTAGAAGGTATTGGTTTTATGTGAAACATGACTTACGTGGATTCGAACGAATGTCGACGGTTCGAGACCCCCTCAGTCAGAAAAATAAATTCTTACGAAGGTGTCTGTCGGCCTGTTTGTAGTATGCAGTCTGGAGTATGGTGTAGGCACTGTTTATGAAGCACCCACTGATCTTTACAATATCTTTTCCCTAGTAATTTTTCTCATTTGTGAGAATATATAACGAAATGAAACTTGAATTCGGTTATAGGATTCATTGATATTCACAAATTTATGAATTTAAAATTGTATGATATCAGCACCGGTAACGCCTCACAATTTCTTGGTGACACACGATTCAACAACAGTCGAAGATGAAGAATTATTGACAATAACAGGAATAACGGATCACCTGGTAGACAGTCGCAGCACAGTGGAACTAACTATTTTTGACACACCTGTGAATTTTCATGTTCTTCAAAGTCGATTCCATATATCTGCTAAGGGAATTCTAGGAAGACAGTACTCTAGTACTCTAGTTTCTGTTTCCAAACCCATGACCTCAATCCCTTTTGATGGCAAGGAGTCACAAAAAGCGAGGGAGAACTTTATGCGGTAAATCACACATACTTAGGTGAAGCTGTCTTGTCCTTTATATGTGGAGTTCGTCATTTGCTCGCGCTAAACACAAGGAATGAGGACTTTGACATTGATGTGACATGTCAAGAGTCAATCCCATTTGAAACTTCTGAATCCTAGAGTGAAAGTCCATTGCGAGAAATGAATTCAGGCTAAGGGGAAAGAATGGAACAAGTTCACCTGAAAAAAACGGAATAAATTTTCACCTAACATCTGAAGAGCAAGAATTGTACTCCATTGGGGAAATGAGTATTCGGTTGTCTCCCACTCAAATGATGAGCAACAAACATGCACTTATTCGTTTCAGAATGGCATTCCTACAACGGATGACAGTGTCATCAAGAGAAATAAAAATCGTGATCTTCATGAGGCTTCGGAACAAGTGGCTATTCAGAATGATGAGAAACTGAATAGCGGGTTCATCGGAAATTCTTATGAGCCCTACAACTTCTCTTCATGGATAGTCCTTAACGTGGTGTATGCCTCTGGGACACGGAAATGGCGAGTTGTGATCGATTTCCGAGCCCTTAACAAAAAAGTCTTCGACGATGCATATCCACTACCCAGCATCATAGACATCCTGGAATATCTGGGACAAACACAATATTCATCTTTGTTCGATCTGGGAAGTGGATATTCACCAGTTCAGAACGCACCCCGATGACAGAGCAAAGAAAGCCTTCTCTACCTCTCTTGGGCATTTTGAGTATATCCGTATGCATATGAGGATTGAAAACACTCTCATACCCCGAGGACATAGTGATTTATCCTAAAACACTCAAGGAACATTATGACAAGGCATGACAAATACTCGAGAGGTTTCGAGCAGTAAATTCAAAATTGAAACCGAATGAGTGTTTCTTCCTTACAACTGCAGTGGCTCATCTAGGTCACTCCATTGGTCACGAAAGTTCTGAACCTAATCCGGCAAAAGAAATAGCAATTCAAAATTTCTTGTTTTCAAATACGGTCAAGAACGTTTTCTAATTCCTGAGTCTATCAGGACATCATATGAAATCCATTAAATAGCATGCAGTAATAAAGAACCCTTATATGACCTTTGAGAAAAGGATTTTGTATAGGAATGAGGGCCAGAAGAAAGACAAAGCTTTCGAAAATTACGAAAATATCTCAGTGAAGGACCCATCCTTCAATACCTCGATTTCGAACCACCCTCCAAACTTGCGACTGATGCATCTGCGTTTGCTGTCGGAGCAGTATTATCTCAAGAGAAAGAAGGAATGGATATCACCATTGCTTACTTTTCTCAGGTTATGCTCGATCGGGAACGAAGAGGTATAAGTACACGAAGAAGGAATACTTGGCAGTGCGATACTCAGCAGAAAATACCCGTCCATATTTGTACGGGCGTAAGTTTATCCTATCCTGTGATCATGAGCACTGGATGAATTCTGTTAAAACCCCAGGGGTCAAACAACTGAGTTTGAAGTTGAGAGTCAAGGATTTTTTAATACAAGTTTGAATATAAACACGGCAAATCAAACCAAAGTCCCCTGATGATCCGACGCAAGCTAGCGATAAGAAAACTCGAGTACTGATAGTCCATGACCGATCAGTGGAGCATTATGCCTCCGCAGTGACACATGCTTCCAATAAGCTAAAAACATATAGGAAAAATAGAAGAGTGAAAACTGATTCAACACTAGCGCTGAAAGAGTCTAAGGCTCTGAAGGGCTCTCAACGGTTGAAGAGAGATTCTCCACTCCGAAAGATTCCGATGATGCCTACGAAACTCCTGCAATATCTCATCAAACTGTTCACCCAAATGAGAGTTGCGTCATAAAAAGTTTAACAGGGAACAGATGTCCGCCTCAAGGTCTTGACAACCCTCTCACTGGAGGAGATCCTCCAAGTTCGGATAGTTCGTCAGCGCACGATGAAGACAGTGACGAGTCTGAAGCCCCAGTATTTCGGAAGGTTTATAGTTTTTTACCTAGTTCACAACCATTAGCGAGAATGGTTTTCAAAACAATCCGTCATCCAAAAACCGCGCGTTTTAAGCTCTCAATTTTGAATCCGCCATTCCTCCCTCTACACGATCTGATCGTTGAAGTCTATGCGGACGATGAGAGCGTCTTCGCAAAGGGTGCTCAGAGGGCTTGGGCAGGAGTAGGAGCATGGTTTGGCCCGAATCACTCTCTTAACGTTCCAGGGCGAATTCGGGGTGGTCCATCCAACAATTCCGCCGAGATACAAGCAGCCACTGCAGATGTTCGAACGGCAATTGGAGCTGGAATGAGGAAATTAAGGATCGATATCGATTCAAAATTTTTAGTAGACAGTGGAGCTTAATGGATTCCCAAATGGGAGGAATAGCTGATGTTGTCCTACTGATGGCGGATAGCGAGGGAACTGACTCTGAAGTGAATAAAGGCAATCAGGAGAGTTTGAGGGATTCCTCACAAAAATCTATCTCAAAATTGAAAAGTTCCATCGCCGAGAAAGGGTGGAATAAGGTCGAAGAAAAATGAGTCAGCGATAGTCTTCTCAAATGTACAGCCGTATTAGATGATATTTGAAGTTTTCCCTAAGGAAGCAGAATCCCCCATTGTGGAGACACAACCCTCAAGAATATCCCTTTCCAATAAACCCGGAGTACACGTAACTCCACGAGCCACATGCACACCTTTCTCAGGAACTGATTCTGAAAGAGGAACAGACCAAAGAGCGATAATCATAGGGCCGAGAAGGTCCCCACAAGAAGCAGAGCCTAGTATCAATCTCAATTTCTCTACTGCCCGAACATCGATAGCTCATCGCCCCTGTCGTCACGCTCGCAGATGTGAAACGTGGACACAAGATCAGTTGAAATTTGTACAGGTCAACCTCACATCATCCATAAATGGAAACAACTATTAACGTACAAACGTGATTATTGGGCCTATTTTATTTCGGCAGATTGCGGAACTACTAACCTAATTGCCGAATTACTGATAGCTAACAAACGAGTTCATACGCCAGACCTTTGGGAATGCTGTCCTGGTAAGGGCCAGGTCCTTGTAACCCCTCCCGGTCGACATGAAAGATATTGAATAGTAGTGAAAAATCGTCATGATGACGGAACAGAATGGAGCGGTGTCACTTAGAAATAAGAAAACTTTGAATTGCCTTATAGCGCGATGGAAACATGAGTTGTCGCACGACCAACTCTGAAGATCTCTTGGGAACTTTCCCGCTTAACGAAATAAACAAAATGAGAGTATAACTGTCCCAAATTTTCCGGGTTGTTGATATGATCATTACCCTTCGCCAGGGGAAAATCGAAGCCCCTCCTCTAGAAGCAAGATCTGAGATCAATGCTGAAAATCACGGCAGCCTTGTAGGCGGACCTAATGAATTCCGCAAATACATCAGGACAAGGGAGCCGATACTTATAACTGACATCAAAAGATTCACCATAGAGCATGCGGTTTCTACTACGTCAATATTCGAATATGGCGCACCTCAGGCATCTTTGTCAGCCAACTGAAGAGCAAGCTCGAGAAGCTTTAGCATATCAAACCGTTGATAATGTATGGCAATCCAGCGTAAACCAATGTCCCTAGGCAGAAGCCACATCATGTTGACCGCCTATGTAACGCGCAAAGCGAAACCTAGGAACGTATGGTCTTGTTGACGTGATATTGTTGTATGATTGATGAAAATTCAAAAAATCACAGCGGAAAATTTGATCAAAGCCAAGCTCCACTCGGAAGCCCAGTACAACCGAAGAGCTCGGCCAATGGATGACAGAATAGGCGAACGGTTTTTTTAGTCAAGGACCCACAAAGGGGTGAACTGAATAGTAGAGCAAGCGGAATTCACACAATTGTTGGATTTACTGAAAACAAGAATTTTGTCATTGAAGCTAATAACGGAGAACGCTTCATGATACATGCTGACAAATTTTGAGTGAACCACTGTTAGCCGCTAAGGAGACACTCTTCAGCATATCAAAGAAGCGTTGAAGTTGGAAATTTCAATCCTGATTACGTACGTTCAACTTCACAATCACCCGCAATGGAAATCTAACTCCCGTCTATTTTCAGGTTTCAAAATACTACACCGAAATCTATTTTGAGATCCTAGGACCAATGAAACAGGCATTGACCACATACAGGATTGTCACTCTCCTCCACATCAGCCACACTCGCAATTTCTAAGAGGTCCAGAAACTAAAATAAAAGGGTCTCCCTAAAAACGGTCTTCCGATGCTGAGAAAAGAATGCAGGCCAATAATCGAAAACTGAAACCTTGATTCGGAATTACATATAGCTGAGAGTATTCAAAGAGAAGTACTATGAAGAATCGACAAGTTGACACAACAAACACCCCGGAACGTACAATACATCATGGGACCCGTCGACGAGCTCTTGACATACGTAGTTTAGAAACGCATCGAGGGGAAAATCTTCAACTCCAATACATTTGGAGCAAATATCTCACACCTCGTCGGATAACACAGAATTATATTGTTTGAGCGCATTCAGGACGAATCCATCATAGGATACAGGAACAGAGCGAAATACAAAAACGGTTGGCGGCCGAACTAGAACAACTGACCAGAAGCCAATATTTAGAGACGTTCAGAATTATGCCCGAGGACTCTTATTTCCAATCTCAGGGCCCAATATCAGCATGGGAGCATGAATAATGGTTGAAATCGCTACTATGATTCATGTGAATAGTGAGGAGAGTTGGACGACTTAAAAAATTTGGACGAATACTACCTGTGTCCAGGGGACTTTCCAATCTTTGAGGTTTCCTCGCGTGAAATATTCGAAAGCGAATTGCTGAGAAATGCAATTCCTAATCATCTTCAATCTGTCATATCCAAGTATCCTATAGACCGTTGCCCTACTTTAAAGCCATATCATCATCATTAAATCTGTCATATCCAAGTATCCTATAGATCGTTGCCCTACTTTGAAGCCATATCATCATCAGGAGGATGGCTCTTTTAATTCTTAGGCATCCTCAACGTAGAAGCGATTTGTCTGGCGCAACCTAGAAAAATCACCTTGATACCGAGTTAGGAATAACAACATGAATCTGCCAGCCTTGACTCCCATGGAGTGGAGTCAAGCATCTCGGAAAAAACTTTGCTTTAAGAGAAAACTTTTCAGGAAAACGAAATATTATTGGAACAGATTGTAAACAAATTAGAAGAGATGATTTCCTAAAGACGCGCTAGGATAAACCAAAATATGTTGATCCATGGCTCCTGCACGACTATCGGAATCCTTGCCTTAGGATAACTCACATTTTATTGTTGCCTACGAATTTTAGCCCAAAGACGAAGCCTTAGGCGTTGTGATGGTTCGAAATCTCAACAAGTAGCCAACATAAATGAAAACAAAGTTTGAAGAGCTGTGCCGGAAAACCAAGGATGGCAAGGCATCCGCCTAATTCAACTGCCACTCGAAACTTTGCAGCGATCATAAAATGTGTAAGAGAATGAGGAAAAAAGAAAAGCCCAGAAGTGGATTTATACTCAAATGACTAAACTGACTCAAAAATTCCATGAAATTTGAATATATGCAAATTTATTCAATCATGAGAAGGAATTGAGAATAAAATTCCATTTTAAATACGATTGAAGTTATTCAAAAATTCACTGTGCCTCCCTCACCCCCGTCTCTCCAGGTAGCGACACTGCTGCCTTCCTTTTCACCTTCCACGGTGCCCATGACTCTTCACGTTCAACAAAATCAAGCCGTGGCATCAGAAACTGAAAAAAGAGAGAAGAAAAGGCAAATGAAGTAAATGTTAACTTCCTGAAGCATTCTTCGGAACTACATCACATGAAATACAAAAATAATATACATATTGCAGTAACTTTCCACTTAGGACTTACAAAAAAATGAAATCCTCAAATCCGGCGGTCTTTCGGCCCCTTCCGCTCTGGTTCTTGCAATCATTCTCTGAAAAATGTAGGAACAAATGTGTGAATGCATAAAGTAAAATATTTGTGTGAACTTGCGTACGTAAGGTTGCACGGCCAAAAATGGATACTATAAGTAATACTTAAAAGTATTTTCGATGATGAAGGGAAGTCAAGTACCGTACAATTGTTGTTAGTTATACTTTGTAGTCAAATTAAGGGAATTGTAGTTTTCGTATACGTATGTACTGAACATGGTAGCAAGCGAAATACTAATTGTGAACTCACCTTCATCTATGGTTCTGAATGAAAGTTCCTCAACGAAACTATGCGAACCTCGCACTTAGGTACGATACAAAATAAAAGATGGCGAACAGACGGCTTCGAAAAGGCTGATCATGCAGAATACGATGCAATTCCGCATAAGAGTAACGAAGGGCATGAGAAAAAAAAGGGAGATTCAAATTAGGATTTAATTTTTGTACGTGCATAGAAATATGAGAGAATCCGATGAGCTATGAAATACTTTATAAAGCATAGTAATAGAAATAGAAAGGAATATGAGAGGAATGCATGAGGATATCTCTCGGATCTCAAAACAAAAGAGGAATTTTTTAAGAAAAATCCTAATCTAGAATTACTCAAGAAAATAATATAGGAGAGGGTACTTTTTGAAAGTACTGTCGCCCTTCCTGCTAAGAACAATCCATTCATTTCTGAGGGTGATTGTAAGAGAAATGAACTTGAAGACTAGAAGTTGCTCGTGTGTGAAACGCGCAAGTGCTGCAAATATTTGGGAATTGCCCATTTCCGAAAGAAATACAGAAGAAGAAAAGAAATATTCATTACCTTGCCAAAACGAGTATCCCTGGAAAATGGTAGTGTAAGCCAGCAGAAGGGTGAAGAAGAATAATTGTATCGGTAATTTTTAGTTAGGAATGAAATGATCACGGATTTCTACAAATTCATGTAATTGATGCAAAAGGTTTTGTCTCTTCATTTTCAATCACCCCCCTCCCCTAGGTGGGTATGAACATAGTGTCAATCTCAGTCTGAGATAAGGAATTTATAATCCCCTCAAAGGAAAACGAATTTTGTAATCTAGTCAAGTTTGGCAGTTTGAGGTAGCATTGCTGTATCGAAAACTCAATAATGAGCAAACATCGGCAGATGAGTAATTGTCGGTACGTATCATTGTCTCTTATCGTTTTCGAAATATTGACAAAGGACTATTTTTTTCAGAATCGAAAATTCCAATATTTTTCTCATTTTAACTCGCTTTAAATGATTTCATTTTAAATGTTTGTTGATGAAATTCGCAGGAGGTATAAGGTAATGTGTCATAAAAAGTTCGAATGAAGAAAGAGTTCAATATTGTTATTGAAGAAAAAGTTGTTCAATTTTATAGGAGAAATTTAAAGAAAAGAAGTTGAAAATTTTGAAAATCTTTGAGAGTCAAAGGGAAATTGAAAAAATGTCAGCAAAAAAGTTTGCGATTAGGGTTGGAACCCGTTTTTTGGAGAAGTGCACATCAACCAAACAAGTAGATGACAAATGGTTGATGTTTTGCTGTGCCATTCCTCTATAGTCTCACGTCTGCTTACATTGCTGGAAATGACGCGAGTTGAATCTATGGGTTGGCGCTGTAAAATATCAACGATTCGTTATCTACGTGTTTTTTAGAAGTACAACTGTAAACAAATGATCATTCAGACCCTAAGAAAAATTTTGTCGCCGATACTTTTTGATTTTTCAAAATTCGTTGGACTCTCGCAGTGTGTGAAAATTTGTATCAATGATTTTTGCAATTCCTTCGATAAAAAATGACAACTACTTTGTTCATGACAATAGTTAACTTTTCTTTATCCGCAGTTTTCAGGACACATCACCTTATAATTCCTGCCTCTTCAGCGAATATTGAAAATTGATTCATTTGGAGCGAGTTGAAGTGAAAAAAATATTGAAATTTTCAATTCTTGAAAAACCAGTTTTCTGTAAATATTACGAAAACCGTAACAGATACGAATATTATTCCCGGAAGAGTGAGATGCAAAATTGAATCATCTACGAGGATCTGTCATGAAAATTCAAATACGAGTGGAGGGTGAAGGTTATATATATCTGAAAGGTTTGAAAGGATTTGAGAGGGCTTGGAATATTTCCTAATATTTTAAATTATTTCTAAGAAATTTCAACAGGTTTAACAAGGTTACTTGAGATTTCAATAGTTATTAAGGATTTTGAAGGCTCTCATTAAGCTCCATGATTGAGAGCCGAATTCACAAACTCTGATTGAGCTGTTAATCCTTGATTAGTCCTATCCGAGCTGTACCTTGCGTTCCAACATCTTCTGAACTACGATTGAATAGAGTTAATCACCGTTTGACTTGACGTGTCGTTCTTGGCCGGTCCACGGAGTTAAACGGCGCTTAACGCTGACTAGCAGAACATGACCTTCAAATTTAAGTTTGTACTTCAGCATTCAGAGTATCTTCAGAACTCAGGTGAATAATTTTTATGATAATTTTCATCTTATCTAAGAATTCGGTTTTATTCATATGTAAATTTGAGAAACTATGAGGCCAACATATCATTCATGAGATAAAGTGTGAATTCTGTTCCTATATTCACACTTTTTTGTCTACATTTAACTTCTTTGGAATAGCTAATTCGTTCTTAAAGACACTACATGGAAAGCATATGAGTTAAAGGCTTTGAATTCAGATTATGGAGATATTTGATGTTAATTTCAATAACGTCATGGTTAGGAAGTGAGGGGATACGATTTTCTTCGTACGTGACAACCTCATCAATATCGTCTCTAATCATGAGATCAGTGCGAGTACTGGAACGTAACGAGCTCTTTCGACACTTTAGGCGATTTCCTGATTCAGAACCGAACATAAAAATTGTATTCATTGAACTTATTCTAGAATTTCCTACGAATAATCCAATGGAACTCGTGAAATTAGCTCTAACCCGCTCAAGGTAATACTTACTACCAAAAATGTGAAATGCTTGAGTATTGAACGTAAATTCGCTTCGATTAATGGCGGGTAATTCAAATCGAAGTTGCATATCAAGTGGTGATGATAATATTCATTGTTATTATTGGAGTTAAATATTACGCAACTAGTGTAAAATCATTATCAATTGATGATAATGAGTCCAACTGAAATTTCTTTTTTCTCGATTATAAATTAGAAACTAAAATATGAGTATTCAATCTAAAATTATGCATGAGCTTAGAACTAATGAATTCTCGTAATAAATCATATTGAATTTATACATGATTTTTAACCTAACTCTCGCACTGTTCCTCTCGTAATTGAAATTTATATTTCATTTAGTTCGATTCCGATCAATCATTAATTGCGAATTATTATATGCGAATAATAACATGATATCTCAATTAATTATTGACAGTAAATATGATTGTCATTATTTCAACGGAGATATAAGGATCTCGATTTGATTGTCCTTCGAAAGAATACTCGAATTTACATCCATAGCTCGAGAATTAAATATTTTATGGCAATAACCATGGCTTTGAATATGTTGAAAACTTTTAATATGAACGACTTGTTAATGGTGTTAAATGAAATAGACGGAGACAGTGTGACCACCGAGGATCATTTTTGCTGATTGGCTATAGTTTTCAGATGCATATACAATATATACTATATATCCGACTAGGTTGCCACCCTGTTTGTGGAACCTCTGTACGCCTCGTGAACCACCAGCTTCACGGCAAACATTCAGCACTGCGCGCTCGTACGTGGTTGATCAATTACATTCTTGTAATGCATGTAAATTAAAGGGTCTAGTCACTAACTTCGCTCGCAAAAAAAGCTATTTTCGCGAATTTCTTTCAAATTACGCATGAATATTATGATGTAGGATTTATCAGGATTAATGAATATACTCCTGAAATAGATTAGAGAAAATTTCCTTAAATATATTTCATATATTTTTCACATTTAAAAGTGTCCGTTAAACGCAACGCCTCAGCATCGCGTCAGCCTTGCGTCAGCGCGCAACCCGTTTTTTATAAAAAATTTCAGAGCCCAAAATTTTATACTTACACCCCTTAAAAGCCCTAAATGAGCCTTTAATTATAGGAAAGTTTTGATTTCGATTCCCAAAAAAGGCAGTGCTAGCTTGAGAGACGTTCATTTTGTATGCTTAGCTGAAGAACTTTGTGGAACCGATATGAGTAATAAAATTCCAAATCCCACCTATTCAGTTGAAAATAAAAAAATTGAACTTTCCTCTGCTGTCAAAAAGTTTTGAGGGATTATGATCGAACATGCTCCAAGCTTCATAAAATGGAACCCTCGAACAGTTTTCTTAGAAAAGTACAACGGATTCGATAGGACTTTAAACGTAGACTTTTCACTCTCAACCAATGGCCGTCCCTTTGTTCTTTTTTCAGTTTGAGAAAAGCTAATAAGCGCAGTGCACGCACATCCCAAAAAGGGGAAATCTAAATAGTTAATTCTAAATTGTATATATAAGTTTGTTTTAATACATTCTGTCCATATGGAATTTTTTGTTTGAAACTGGGCTTCGACATGCAGAAAATGAGATGTCCTAAAATCTACTCAGAGATAAGTGAAATATGCTCATTTATCATAATTCTGTGTTGAAGAAATTCTTTAGATTTATTTGCGCTGAGGGGCGGAGGGGGAGAGTAGCAAAAATAGAATATCCAAAAGTATACTCAAAGATAAGCGATTTATGTAATTTTATTATTTTTATGCGTTGAAATAATCCTGAGATTTTTTTTCGGGGGAAGGATCTCTCTCAATGATAAATAAAAAAATTCAGATATTACATATATACGTAATGTAGAAATAAATATATATATATATATATATCCTTCCTGTCAGAAACCTAATCATTTGTTTGTACATTAGGTTAAAAATAAAAGATTGAACTTTCCCTCGTTGTTCAAAAAGTTGTACAGTTTGTGATTGAAGATGCTCTTAGCTTCATAAAATTCAATCCTTAGAAAATTTTCTCAGAAAAGTATCACGAATTCGGAAGGACTTTAAACGTATACTTTTTACTTTCAACACATGGCTGTCCCTTTGGCCTACTTCAGTTCGAGGAAAGCTTTCAGACACGCTGCACGCACATACTAAAGAGGGAAAATCTAAATAGTAAATTCCAAATTCTATATACGAGTTTGTTCTATTACATTCTCTACATATGAATATTGTTGGTTAAAAGCTACTATAGGGTTCCCATACAGCGCGTTGACCTGCCGTCGGGGGACCTATTGTTCCGGCCGAGTCGAGTGCTGG
>UWOG011175342.1:8152-19225 GCA_900490065.1 Neuroterus quercusbaccarum
CTGGAAGTCAGGCAGTACTTTGTAGTCTGACTTGTACGAACAAATTCGCACACAATTGCGAAATAATTCTGAAGAAAAAAATCGAAAAAATTACGTTTTTCCTAAGAAGTTGTTCAGGTTTTGAAAATTAAATGCAAAAATTAAAATGAGGATTGTTCCGTACTCCTGAAGTGCGCTGCTTTCAGGTGTTTACCATTGCATTATGGACTTTTCCAACAGATATATTTATTTTGATGGAAGAATGAAGGAAAATAGTCTCCAATTCCTAAGAGATGAATCGTTTTCTTCGAGGCTGTATTCAGAAACAGTCTGCGCACATATTTTTTCGTATTTTGAAGGACAATTCATTCGAATCATTGTCCAGTGTGCTTCACAAGCTTGGAGATAGTTGTTGAGCCTATTCAGATCGGAAATGGTGGTGAGTCTGTAAGTTCTGGAGACTCTTCCAAGCACTCCTTTATACTCATAGAAGAGTTCGTTATTGGTTCTCAGTTGAGTTATTCGTTAGGTCGATTAGCCTCCTTGCCCTCTAGCTCTCTTAAAGTAGGATGAAATAGTGAGCAGCAAGCAAGTCCAACGACATTCCTACATTTTTTTTCTTCTGAAAAGGAGCAGTGGTTAGGTTTCATTCTAGATGCTCCATTTGAATGTGTGTCAACAGGGCGAAAATAGTATTGTCTTCTTACATCACTCCGAAATTTTGTTTCTGTACTTGTATTTGTTCTCTTCGACCTTGATGGCATAAATCCCACTTATCACTGTCACAGTCGCGAAGAGCAGTACCCAGAAGTCTACAGTGTCAAAGCAGAAGTTTTTCGGCTCCTTCCGTGAAAAGAACTTCGTTATCACTTTCGACGACCATGATGTGATTTCCGGAAAATCCAACGATTGTAAGAGAACCTAATACTCTACTATCGAATTTCCTACTCCTGATACCTTCATCACGATCACTCAATCATCTATTCTGCTATTCAGTGTTTTCGAGTTCTTGTCATAGTATTTCTTGTAAAGAATCTTCGCCTGCATTTGATTGTCCGCACAGATCTTCTGAATTTCGTTCAGTCTGATAATTAGATCGAAGAGATATGGACCATAGGTTTCTAATTCCTCGCCTTTGGGAAAAGAGGATGGAGTTCGAGCCCTTCAACCAAATACGAGCTCGTGAAAGGTGAAATTTATCTCCTCAAGAACTGACGTGTTATACGAAAACATGGCGAAAGGAGCATCCTATCCCAGTCGTCATAATCTTTCTCGTAGTGTTCTATGTATTCGGTTAACACAATTTGGCTTCTTTCCAGTGAGCTATTGGTTTGAGTTCTCTTACCTTATGTGGTAAGATGTTCTACATAGAATAGCTTCCCAAGTATACTTATTTTATTCCCGATAAATTTTCCGCCTCTGTCTGTCAAGATAGCGTAGTTCAAATTCCGTCCTCAGGGTTTTATTTCAATGAGGTTCACATCCGAACCCAGATATACAAGGAAGCTTGATTCATGATTCCGGAATCCTGGTGCGGCTGAAGCGACTACTGAGGAGTCTCCTACTTTGGAGACTGATCGTAGGACCCGATAGTACTATCCGGGAACTGTACATGTTTATATTTGGGCGATGCTGGCGTAGGTGAGGTTATGATCCCAGTCATTTTTATTTGTCCTCTCCAGAAATCTTTTGGTACATATTTTCAGAAGGATACTGTGAGTTATATGGCGGATAGCTATATGAAAATTGGGTATAAGGAGAGTATTGGTAAAGATAATTAGGAGGCTATTGAGGTGGGAAATAGGAATAGGGCGGATATCCTGGCTATTGATGTTAATATTGAGGTTGATCAGCGTATTGAAAATGAGTCTAACATGACCCCCGGCCTTGTTTCCTCCAGAATACGGAAATTGCTGATGATATCCCGCTTCTTTGTTTCCGCTCATCGATCACGATTTTTCTGATTCACCCTGTTGGTTTGGAAAAGGGCCTAAAGACCGTGTTATCGTTGGAGGCTTTTCCTTAGTTCACGAAATGTGATATAATGCCGCTGCTACATACTCCATATTAATATGTCAGTTGATTTTTTTCATCGTTCCTCAAAATGTTTAGCAGTGTCACGTATGGTAAATAACGTTTTAAAAAAATGTTGTGATTGAAACAAAGGCTTGGTTTTCTGATTTCCAATTGTTACCTACCGACGGCGGAGGCCGTCCAAACCGTAGACAGACTAGCTGTCTCCTTTTTCAATCTCCATGTGGATGAGGTACCCCTCTCCCCTCGAACCAAGATGTACTGTCACAGTGGTATAAAAACAGGATGAGAAGTCGGATAGGGACACTCAAAAAATGAAATTCACAGACATATATATGTATAAATCAGGGATTTAATTCAGACGGGTGGAGAAGAGGAAAAAATTAAAACGATACATTTTTAGCGCACTGATTTGGCGACTTATTATACTAGACGGAAGATCATACCGGCGAAAGAAGGAGTTCTCTTTCCTTTTAGGTCTTCCTTTCCAATTGGGCTCAACGTTGTTTCTATAATTGTTTTGTGGATAAATTAGTTAATGATTCATCCACTTCATTCTCGTCAAATTCGCGACACTCTCGCGACAATACGCTCGATGCTGGTTTTCATGTCCTAGCGGGGACAGCATCCTCCTACGTCTCGGCTGGGACGGACTTGACGCGTTTTTTTCGTCCTTGCGAGAGGATAGCTACTTATTACGGTTCACCACAAGCCCTATCAACACTGTTTACACAATAAACTGATTGGAAGATATAAGATAGTCAATGAAGCATACAGAAGGATACTAAAGGAATCCATTTGGTCAGCTTATGATTATAATAGATAGCCCCATAAACACATTTGATAAAAGTATCTCTCGACATTGTAAACCCATGACCAATCACACCAGATGGAAATAGACACATTCCCACAATGCAGATTAACTTATCAGGATATTGCACCGCAGTGGCAATATCGGATACAACAGCAATAACTCATGCATCAGCCGAAAACTTATTTCCCTAATATAAAGCATCAAACTCCATATGAACAGATCGAGGTAGTGCTTTTATGAGCATCTTTCTGAAGAAGTCATCTGAAATATTAGAATTTAGACAAATGACGATCCCAGAATAACGCTTGCAATCGGATGGATCTCTAGAGCGGATTGACGCAGTATCAGTTGATTACATCAGATCCTATATCGATAATCATGATGATTGGGACATATTCTCCTTCGAGAGAGTTTAGATTGATTCTTCGGAAGTGCACGTGTCTTAATTTATTACATCGGCCAAATGATTTCTGAATTAAACCAGTGTTTAGTGAAGAGGGATTATGAGAATGAGAATTGATATCTTGTCCAGATGAAGTGGGGTTTTTACAATGATTTTTTAGAGCCAGCGAAATAAAATTTGAGCTGAATTTAGTTTCAAAAAACTGCGAAAGTACCAATAGAATCCAAATTTTTTGATCTCATGCATTTTCAATCGTATTTAACTGTAGATAGAGTAAAGAGACTAATATATTCTGAAAGTAGACTCCGGAAACTTCGATTTCCGCCTCTTCACGATTTTCTAGTACCTTTATAATCAAAGATATGACCGTTTGAAATTGGTCACAAAATGAAATAATCAAATCTGTGAATAGGTGAATGAAGACTCCTATGATTAACAACTTTGTTCGGATCTTATTTCAGTTTCCTAGATTATGTCAACTTTATTCAAGAACCAAATTAAAGATCTTGATTTCAGCTTACGTAATATGCATCTATCAGAGCCCCACTAGGTATTGTATATCGTTAAAAATGAGCATGAATGAAGCTTCACTTCAGGACATGAAGATCTGCCTTCTTCGGGGTACAATCTCATCACCTGCTTCGCGTGTAGCTCACTTTGCTCGAAAGTTTGAGCGCGCCTTTGGCGCGCAGCCTAATGGTCGTCGCACTCCGCGGTCCGCAATATTTAGATTTCGCGAACCAAATCAAATTATTGAATTTGAATTTTTTTAAAAATTCTTAGAGAAATTATTCTGCCTAAGGCTATTTTTGTCTCGGAGAGTACATGCTGATCATGACATTCGCGGTTCGCGCTCGATGTTTAGTTGAATTTTAAATCTATCGTCGTTCACGATTACTGAAAATGAAAGATAACACATAAGAGAATCCACCATTTTGAGGTACTATCTAGTGCAAAGTGCGAGAAATGTGATTGAGTAGCGGGCGCTTTCTCAATCAAGATGTAAATATAATCATAGAAAATAAATTTTCCTGTCGGAATATGTGAAAAATCAGAAAATTCACGTTTTTGATATAATTTGATCAAGTGCCAATCGCGAAAAACGAGACAATCATGCACCTGAATAACGGGCCGATTTCCATATATCTTTTGATAACATTCCATCAACTGTGGAATAATGTATTTTCCGACTGAAACAACTATATCATACGTTTCATGAATAAACTATGCGTTGAATCAAAAAATGGTTCCAAGCGAATTTGTATGTCTTTGCAAGGAGAATCATTCTGTTTGATTATATTTCTCCGTGTCTCGCATCGTTCCTCTGAAAGATGAATCACTTGATATCTAATAATCTAGTTCACAAATAACTTAAAAAATCTGCCTCTCTATGGAAAAATTTTGTGGTGAATTTAAATTTTTGATCTTCAACTACGTTTTCTAGATTAAAACAAAAACCGTGCATCTTATGGAAAAACAGTTCAACAAAATTTGTAGATCTTTTTGAGTTGAACGGCTTTATTCATCATCATTTTTTCTCTACCTCGTATATTTTGGCGAGAAACCATATTGTTTAATTCTCAAAAGAAATGTCTTGATTGGAACAAAAAGGGTGTATTTCATCAGGAAAAGGGTGAAACTAAATTTGTAGTATTCTTCCAGATGAACAATTTTGCATACCGATATTCTTCTGTATCTCGCATAGTTCAGTTCTAAATGTATTTTCTGATTTCGTAAAACCCGTTTTTGATAGATGAAGCCAAAAATGTTGGTCGAAAATCGCTAGTTAACGAACTTGTTTTTTCTTTTTTCAACTCGAAGAAGCATGCTGAAGCACAATCCAATCAAATTCGTGCTTCGAAAGTAATCATGGGAACTGAAGACAACTACGAAAACAACGACAACGACAACAACGACAACAACGACGACGACAACAGACAGACAGACACTTTCATATCTACTTTATTTCTGATTCAGCGAGTCATGAAACGTGGAGACTTGATCAAAACTAGGGGTGTAAAATTTTACATGAATCTAATACCTCCTCTAATGAGGGTGAAAAAAAAGAAAATTTCGTATGGTTGCATTAGGCTATTCATATTTAAGAGGAATCCGCCTGTTAGTTTTTGTCTCTGAGTACTCAGTTAGATCTTCTATTTCAAACGTGTTAAATCTCGAAACCTTAATCTTAAAAGTCGTAATCAATCCATACTGTCCATACCATATTTATGGACTGGATTTTGCTCTCAGCATGATTTAAGGTGACGTGATAAATAATTGAAAAAAAATCCACAAATCCTTGATTCAAATATTAATACAAAATAATCAGCTCTTTTACAGCTCTCACAGCTCTTCCAACACAATCATTGACTACTCCAAAATTTGAAACTTCCTTTTGGCTCACTATGGAAGATTTATTCGGATTCTACCTTCTACTGTCCTGTGCTGAAAATTCTATGTTTAACCCATATCTCTCGAAGAAATAGGAACTTTGACCATCACTGAGATATTCAAGTTCTTCGTTCAGAAATTTCTTCATGACCATCGCGGTATCAACTTCATTTTCAATTTGCTTTGTTAGTGATGCTCCAACCATTTTTTGTTTCATACAATTTCCGTTATAGGGGTCGATGGAGTCGTAGAGTAGAATTTATTTGGCTAGTCCTCTATATCGATGTCCTCATTCCTGGTTTTGATGGCGAGTTCATGACTGTTTCCCTCGTAAGAGGACACGGCGGCTTCGCCAAGGTAGAATCCTCAAGGTGTTTTCATCCTGAGAAGGTAACCTTCGTTCATTTATGGGTTGAGAACGTCTACGGCTGCTGGTTGTCTTGTTCTAGCCCTGATCCTTAAGATATTGGCAGACGGTTTGATTTCTGGTTTCAGTAATTTCTGAGCCGGCAAAGTCTCCTTGTCGACGAATTGGATTGTTCGAATTGCATCTCAAATGGTAACTAGTGAATCATGCTCAGAGGATATTCAGGCTTTTTTGCCACAGGTAAGGCCTATCAACGATCCCGACGAGCGGAATTGAGAAGATATTCTGTACGAGCTGAAATTCAACTGGATTTCCAAGCAGCGTGAGATTTATTGTCCCAATCCTTACCATGGGGTTCAGGCTCATCGTGGTGAGCAGGACGGCTTTCTCAGGATCGTATTCTAACTCCGGCAGTAAGTTCCTAATTTTTATCAGATTTACATCTGACCCGGGGTCCACCAGGCAACTAGATGTTGAATGTCTCAATCCTGAGGCTTATAGAGTTATGACGGGGAACCCAATTGTTACTAGCAAACTTGAATAATTAGATAGAAGAATAATAAACAATCCACCTCTTTTCCTCCATATGAATATAATGCACATAATGGACGAAATATAGATTGTTCTCGTAACCCGATAGCTCCCGGAAAGAATGATAGCTCATCACCTTTGAGCTTGAAGTTTGCGAGTAGCGAGCCGGTATCAAGCACGAGGAAAAATTATCATGATGCACGATTCCAGACATCAAAAATTGAGTGAAAGATGAATCTCTAATCCAAATTGAATATATGTTTTGGTCATAAGGTCAATTCCATATAATATTCACCCTTGAATATGAGTAGAGGCTATGTATAGCCTTCAAATACTATGGATCGTGGAAGAAGAGGCTAGTCACTGTTGATGAAGTGAAATCATAATCCATAAGTATATGAGTGACCTCGGTGCAACACTCTCGAGATCATGCGCTCCCTTCTCTTCGAAACGTAGGGCAACGACACCTTTTTCCACTCATACATGAGACTCTGAAATTAATCTAAACTTGCCTCGGCCGCCATATCTGTTCCAGTCCCTCTCCTTTTACCTCACCTCCCTCCCATATAATGTATCTCCTTCCAACTCACACGGCGTATCCAGCTGAAAGCACATTGCAAGATCTAAATGGAAAGCATTTGGCCACTTCAGCAAACTATCCACAGTTTCTCGCACTCATCCTATGCTACACTAGGACGAGGATAATGAATGCTATATTCATCTACGACAAAAAACTCAACTTGTTCTATCATTCTTCAGACAAACTCAAGATGATTTTGAAATATTAACAATTATCACTTCTGGTACAAATCGCTAACAATGTTCTCAGCTCGAGATTATAAGGGTTACTTGTCCACATAAAGATCAAAAAAAATAAAGCTAGTCTATCACTATGGTTTGAACGGCCTCCGCCTTCGCGGAGTAGATGTGAGAAAAACTGGGAAGCCTCATTCCAATTGACAACTATTTGCGTTATCTATTTGTTGACTCATATGTACTGTACGTAACACTGCTATTTCGATTCCGGCCCGTAAGTTCAGTTGCAAGATTTTGTAGAAATTTCGAAATAGGTATTTGCGCCGTTTGGCGAAATTCAAATTTCGAAGAATTTTCAACTGATTTTTGGTTCCGCCTGGCAAACTGTTCATTTGAATACCAACAGCTTGGAATTATGTGTGATAGTTCGGAGTGTTAACGAGGAATTATTACGCAATTATGAAGTCTCGTAAGAATTGAAAATATAGATTTACGCCGGTTGGCCAAATGTATATTTTCTAAAATTCAATTAGCTCTTCGTGCCGTCTGGCAAATCGAGTGTATATAAACTGGAGGTCTGAAAACTTGCAGAAACGATCAGAATTCTTGAAGTAGACTTTATTGTACGATTTCAAGATTTTGTAGAAATCCTGAAATAGGTATTCGCGCCGTCTGGCGAAGTACAAGTTTCGAAGAATTTCCAACTCACCTTTTGTGTCGTTTGGCAAACATGTCATTCCACAACTAACAGCTCGAAATTCTGTGTAATGATTCTTAAAAATTTTATAAGAAATCATTGTGCAATTTTAAAGCCTCGTGAGAATTCCAGCTACACATTCACGCCAGTTCGCGAAGAGTGAATTTTGGAAACCATAATAAACCTTCCGTGGCGTCAGGCAAATCGGTTGAATGATTACTGGAGGTTCAGAAACTTGCACAATGGTTCAAAATTCTCAGGGAAGATTCATTGTTCGATTTTGAGATTTTGTAGGAATTCCGAAATAGGTATTTGCGCCGTTGGGCGAAGTACATACTCCGGAGAATTTTCAACTTATCTCTTGTGCCGCCTAGCAAACAGGTCATTTGACCATCAATAGCTCGAACTTCTATGTGATTGTTCCGAAAGTTTGAAGGCAATTATTTCGCAATTATGAAGCATTGTAAGAATAAAAGATAGACATCGACGCCGGTTCGAAAAGTATGAATTTTGGGAACCATTGTGAACCTTTTGTGCCGTCAGGCGAATTGATTGATAAATTGCTAAAGATTTGAAATCCTGTACAGTAATTCGGATTCTTGAAGGAATTCAGGATAAAATTTTTGTTTAAAACTTCACCAAGCTCCTAAATATACTTTTTCATCGTTTCCATCATCGAAATGACTATAAGCGAAAATGGCTACCTTGAAATTCACGTCTAAACTCGACAGTGAAACCCGCTTTCGAGGAGGCAGAGAAACCCAGCAGAGCTTCGGAAATAGGTTAGCTTACCAAACGGCAATCAATGAAAACCATATCAAGGTACAAGCTGATTTGGTACCAATGGAGGGCAAAAACTTCGTGATCCCCCAAAAACCCTTAGCGGTTTCCACCGCTCAATCATCATCTGGAACCAGGAACAAATTCCGGACACGTGTTCCAGCTACCCGCCGCTGAATAACGACTACGAATTACGCGCATTCTTTGAATCCGCTCTCAACCAAGCCAAATCCTTGGTTGAACTGAGCAAGCTCGCCAAAACAAGAACCTCCCAACAGCCCCCGGAGGAGTTAGGATCTGAGTGCAGTCCTTTTCCTGTTGTAGTTTAGCAGGATTTCGTTTCCTCTTAGGAGTCCTGTCTTAGACCTAAGGAATTAAAAGATTCTGGAATTGTCATAAGAAAAAAAAGTCGAAAGGTTGGAAGGACTCATCAGGAATTCGATGTGGGCCGCACAACTTCGGCCCATCTCGTTGAAGGGGAATGGTTTTTTTTTTAGTTAGAATCGAAGGCAATCTCCCATCCTAACTCGGGAAGCTTCCAGCACCACAATCGTATGAGAGACACATACTCCGTTACTCGCGTTGGAAAGGAAACGCATTATTCGCTCTTACAAAGATAAAAAACATAAGAACGGATGAGATGCAATCATTTGACTCCGACCCGACATGGAGCTGGATCGAAAATGAGAAGCGTGAAGTCCGAATTGAGAATAATTTTTGATTCCGACTCAGTGAGCCTTCAGCTCCATGAGCGTATGTGTAGACATAAGGCTCCGTTTCTCATGTCGAAGGGAAAGTTGCACTAATAT
This sequence comes from Neuroterus quercusbaccarum, assembly GCA_900490065.1. Taxonomy (NCBI): domain Eukaryota; kingdom Metazoa; phylum Arthropoda; class Insecta; order Hymenoptera; family Cynipidae; genus Neuroterus; species Neuroterus quercusbaccarum. The sequence goes on from UWOG011175342.1 coordinate 17,714, forward strand.
TTTTCTTCACTGACGACCTCATGAATGCAAATAGCGTCCAGATTGTGGTCACCTTATCTTAGCCCGTATTTTTACACAACTCACCACTTCATCCTCCTGTACCTGCTCGGCTGCAGATGAGGTCGAAGTTTGTGATTCTGTGTTGGAAACTGCAGAGCCTCAGTCCATAATTTCTCCCATTCATCAACTATCAACGAAAACCATTTCAAGGTACAAGCTAATTTGATACCAATCGAGAACAAAAACTTCGTGATCCCACAAAAACCCTCAGCGGTTTCCACCGCTCAATCATCATCTGGAACCAGGAACAAATTTCGGACACATGTTCCAGCTACCCGCCGCTGAATAACGACTACGAATTACGCGCATTCTTCGAATCCGCTCTCAACCAAGCCAAATCCTTGGTTGAACTGAGCAAGCTCGCCAAAACAAGAACCTCCCAACAGCCCCCGAAGGAGTTAGGATCTGAGTGCAGTTCTTCTCCTGTTGTAGTTTAGCAGGATTTCGCTTCCTCTTGAGAGTCCTGTCTTAAACCTAAGGAATTAAAAGATTCTGGAATTGTCATAAGAAAAAAAAGTCGAAAGGTTGGAAGGACTCATCAGGAATTTGATGTGGGCCGCATAACTGCGGCCCATCTCGTAAAAGGGAAATGGTATCATTTAGTCAGAATCGAAGATAATCTCCCATACTAACTCGGGAAGCTTCCAGCACCACAATCGTATGATAGACACATACTCCGTTACTCGCGTTGGAAAGGAAACGCATTATTCGCTCTTACAAAGATAAGAAACATAAGATAGGATGAGGTGCAATCATTTGACTCCGACCCGGCATGGAGCTGGATCGAAAATAAGAAGCGTGAAGTCCGAATTGAGAATAATTTTTTATTTCGAATCAGTGAGCCTTCAGCTCCATGAGCGTATGTGTAGACATAAGGCTCCGTTTCTGATGTCGAAGAGAAAGTTAAACTAATATTCTCTTCACTGACGACCTCATGAATGCAAATAGCGTCCATATTGTGGTCACCTTATCTTAGCCCGTATTTTTACACAACTCACCACTTCATCCTCCTGTACCTGCTCGGCTGCAGATGAGGTCGAAGTTTCTGATTCTGTGTTGGAAACTGGAGAGCCTCAGTCCACAATTTCTCCCATTCATCAACTATCGTGAAATTCAAGAATAAAAACCGTGATATTTAAGGGATTCGACCATGCATCCGCCCAGGAGGGAGAGCTCCTCGCCACCACCTCCCAAAAGGGGGAGGAGGTCCGGAGGAAAACGCCAAAGCACCGCTGAAATAATGACTTCATGCGGTGTTGCGCGAATTGCGATGAACAGGGCTTAGTTATTGGAACCTGAACAAGATTTGATTTCATCCTGGATGATATATAAAGTATCAATGAATTCATCCTAGTATTGCAACTTTTGAAATATTATGAATAATAAAAAACAATCATTTTATATGAAAAAGCACCAATTTCCGGAAAATTGCATCCGTTGTACCAGGTGTAC
>UWOG011184762.1:0-11881 GCA_900490065.1 Neuroterus quercusbaccarum
AATGTAGGAATGTAGAATTTTTCTTTGATTAAAGTGCTTAAATTTCCTTCACATGCTCCTCACAGAAATCCCAAGACTTTTCCCATCCTTCTAATAGTCTCTCTATTTTCCCTAAATTAATTAGGTTAATATCCTCATTGTATAATAGAGGTAGAAAGTTCCTTCCAAACATTAAAAGGTGGAGAGGAGCATCCTCCATCCGAGGATTCGTTTGACTCCACAGAAGATTTATTGGCGTGAACTGAGACACTCTTCTGACAAAAATTAACTTCCGCAAACTATTGTTTTAGCAATAGCTAAATCTTTTGACTAAAAACATTCAGAATGGGCATTTTTAAATTTTTCAATTGAACTTTTCAAATGGAAAGTTGGCCCTCTGAACTTGAAATCCTATAAAATGTCGAATATTATTTTAGTATCAAGAAAAATCATACAAATATATTACGTATTTGGGAAAAATGATATATTCCAAAACAAAATTTGAACATTAACTTTGGCATTGGCAAACACAGTGCCAAGTGTTCAGAATCCAGAGACAGCGACATAACATTAGAATGACAGATATCTTTACAGATATCTATATCTCTACGAATTGAAGTTGGCGTATAACAAGGCACCCGAAATGGCCTGCGGAGGCGCCAATTTACAGGGAAATGTGTTTTCTAATAATGAGCTTACTCTCAGTCCCTCTCTGACAGCAATGTGTTATCGATAAATGTAGATTCGCGAAAAATTGATCTACAGCTTATATTGAATGAAATATTTGTTATTAACAATTTCATTATTAAGAACATCAGACAACATCAATATTATGAAAAATGTGATTGTTATGAACAAACTAGCCGTTTTGGGAAGATTAAAAGCTGTGTGCATTTACGCCTCATAGAGTATGTTCTACATGTAACATAATGTTAAGATTTCGAAGAAACCTTATTTGATTTTGGATGGAAAAGAGTCTCTAGCAGGAATAAAGAGGTGTAGCAAAAAAGGGTTGGAAAAAGAGATGATGCTCTTGTAACCTAGGAATCGTATGAAAAGAAGATCTTGGTATATGGAGTATCTGTCAAAAGAAATTACTCTCTTGATCTCTACAGTGGCTTAGTGGTAGACACCCCCGACCGGCCACCGGAAAACCTGTGGTTCGATTAACAGCGGAGTGAAGAAGATCCTTTCTTTACAAAATATTTTATATTTAAAAAATCATACTTCGATTGATTCAAATAATTCTTCTTCATGACTTCAAATTGCATTAAAGACGAAATTCACTTCATAAATATACAAAATCATCATTAAACCCTAGCATAATGTTTTTAATGATATTATTAAAAATTCAAATTGTGAGATAATTATACACTCTCAATTAGTATTTTGTAAATACGCATCAATTGATTACGCATTAATGCCGCTCATATGATCCATTCATTCTTGAACGTCTTGGAAAATAATTAGGCTTTTGCTGAAAAAGAAATGTAAATTGGGTTGAAGATATGTTATGAATATTCTAAGGCTACGTACTGCGCAGGCAAAAATTCGTTAAAATATCAAAAAAAAATTATTATTTCAACTATTTCCGACATTTCATAAGAAGTACGGTATTCAGAAGGGCGGATCCCATACGACGGACATGAAGTAGTAAACATGTCTTGATTTGGACAGCCCCATCAATCGACCCCACTTTGCTGATTTCCTCACTGTCCGGCGGGTGAACTAATCCGACAGTTGGCGCTTCAATCAGGACGACAGTCATGTATATTGTGCTTTGTGGGCGAAGCTTACAAAAAATCAAATTGATGAGTTTTGTCGTAGCATTTCATGAAAAGAAATCGAAAAACGAATATTTCAGTGAAGATTCTATAATTTTTAATTCGTATCTGCCAAATAATAAGTGTTCCGACCGTGGGATATAGGTGTATATTCATTGGTTACAACTCAGGCTACGACAAGAATGAAGAAAATAAGAACTGTTTTCTCGTACCTGAAGAGCGGGATTTTCCATTTTTAAATCATCAAATTATGAATTTAGTGATTACAAGAAAAAAAAGAAAAAAAAATACTAGAAACGTTACAATTTTGATTGTTATGAAAATGAATTATTTTAAGCGGAGTTGTTTATTTCTTCTCATAAATAAGAGTTGAACGATTATTCATCAAGGCGAAATTCGAGTAATTTTGAGAGATATTCGGAAGTTTCGATGATTTGAGCATAATTTTTGACTTGGAGAGGTTTGAAAAAAGTTATCAGAACAAAATTTAGATGTATGGATATTCCAAATGGAAATTTGGAAATTTTTCAAAGATCTTCAAAATTTCGAAAGTTCTCACTATTTACAATTTCGCAACAATTTATAAAATATATACCCTGATCCTAATTTCTTCTTCCTGCGATAGCGCAATTCAGTACCTATTAGAGAACGCGAGAACGAGCGGTTGAGAGCAAGGGTGCACGCGAGCGAAAGAGAGAGAGACGGACAGTAAGAAGGCAACCGCATCTTAGTCTACTCATTTTATTACATAACCATCATTTAGAAACTTGAGGTTTCTAATCTAAGCGACTTCCCATTCATTTTTCTTTCACTCCTCTAGTAGCTCTATTTTGTATTTTTTCCCCGTGATGCATTCTTTTCCATTCGCTACTCTAGCACCCTCCAACTCCTCAATCTATTATTCCCCCAGCCCGTCTCTTGCTGACTTCCTCTATCTTCCATTCCTCTTCTACATCATCCACATACATGCTTACATGTCTCCTTCCATTAACACATTTTACACTTTCTGTTCTATCCTTGTTTCCAATATATCCCCTCCGCTATCTTGCTTCCGAATCTAAATATACATATTCTGTTCCACCTTCTCTCACCTTATCCATTTTCTGAATTCTTTGGGCTCCTTTTTTATCATCTTATATATTTCATTCGATTTTGATTCCAAAGTCATACTTTATCTTTATATCAATTGTTTTTCCTTCTCTTTTCTTTCTAGTTTTTTATAGTTTACATCAATCCCGATTTTTATGTCCCTATCATAGAAGATCTAGCATGTACTTTATCTCTTCGCCCTACTTCTCTTACCATATATCCTGGAGTCCTCCAGTGCACCTCTAGCGTCCACCTAATATAGCTTTCTTGTAAACTTTCAATATCTTTCCTTCCTTCCTATCCCCATATCCCTCTTCTATAACCTAATACTGGTCATACAAGAGAGCCCTCTTTATGAATCTTTCTCAAACCATAACATCTAGCAAGAACACTATTTTTTGTATCAATATCCAAATTCACTTAGTGAGTTTAAATGTTTGAAAGATTGAATCAAAATCCATTGAAAAAATTAAAAAGTAGTACTTTTAGAATTTTGGATAATTCGAGAAAGGAGGGACGTCTGGGAAATAACATAAGGTGGAAAGATACTGACACGAAAAATAGTGTTCTTGCTGGATGTTATGGTTTGCGAAAGATTCATAAGGAGGATTTCCCTTTGAGATTAGTAATTTCAACTATCAATATTCCTAATAAATTTTTTGAACAAAATTTTAATTTGATACTTGAAGACTTATAAAAATTTCAAAATATTTCATAGAAAATAATTGGGAATTTCAAGTGAACATTATTAAAAAAAGCAGTTCCGGACAACTGTGTAATGATTTCTTCGGTTGTTGTTTCTATGTTACCGAACATACCTGTAGAGTTGGTTGAGGAAGCCATTCCAAAAAGATGGGATAGGGTTAAATTGCGATAGATTTTCTTAGGAAATCAACCTATTTCAAATCCAATGGTAAATTTGATAAACAAAACTTTGGTACACCCATAGGTTCTGGTATCTCTCCGATTTTGGCGGAATTGGTTATGGATGATTCAGAGGAATTCGTGTTCAAAAAATTGAATTTTTATTTGCCTTTTTACTTTCGCTACGTAAATGATACTGGTTTATGTGTTCCTTCAAACAAAATTCAATTCCTTATCGGTAGCTTTAACAGTTTTCATCCATGAAATTCGTTTACTTATGATAAAGAGATTATAAATAGAATCCGTTTTTTCGACTTCAAGTTGATCAGGCTAGTAGATGTTAATATTATTACAAGTTGGCATAGAAAGTGCACATATCCAGGCAGAATGGTGAATCATCACTATTTTTATCCTTTTCCTATCAAGGTGGTGATAAGCCAAAGCCTGATGGACAGGGCTGCTTGTTTGTCTCACGAATCATTCCTTTCTGAAAACTTGAATATTATCAAAATTTTTATTTTAAATCATTACACACCTTCTTTGATTGAAAAACATATAAAAATTAGACTCGAACAGGATTAAAATGAGAAAAATAATATTTTGTTGAAAAAGTTCGATATTTATATTATTTTTAGAATTCCATTTGAAATGAACTCTATAATAACTTTGGCTGAAGATTCTTCTCACAATCTTTGATAAAGGTGGTGTAGTTTATAAATCATCTCGCAAAGTTTGTGGTGTGACGTATGTGGGACAGACGGGTAGACTCCTTGGTACCAGAGTTCAAAAACATAAAAGTAATTTTCGCAGAAATGGCAGAAATGGCACTTTGTATTATTACCTTTCTGCTTATTTATTAATCGTTCCAGTGACTGCATCCTCTTCTTTATCTGTTCCCTGACTTCCTCTCATGTTCTCATTTATTTTCTAAGTTGATGAAATGAAAGGAATGTGAGTCATTAATTCTGAGTGATTTAACCAAGATAATTAATAATCATATTGTACGGTTCGTTGAAATAATCTGAATCAGTAATGAGATCCAGAATAGTAAGATTCCTCATGTAAAATGTAAATTCTTTCCCAGTTTATGGCATCCGAATCACCACAGTGTTTTTGGGCCAAGTGTTGTCTGATAGCTCTCTGATATTTCGCATTCAACCTAATATATTCTTCGTGTTCTTTTATTCTTATTCTAAGTGGACGCCGTGTTTGGCCGACATAAGTTATGCCACATGAACATGTAATCCTATAAACCACATTACAACGGTCTAATTTACTAAATTTGTCTTTTGCTAGTGTAATTTATTCGTCAAATTCCTGCTAAGTTCTAAATATATTTTCAATGTCATAATTTCCAAGTAGTCTTTTAATATTATTGGATATAGTGCCTAAAAAGAGAGTAGGAATAATTTCATTTTTTATACTGATAACCCCTAAATTATTCTCTGTATCAACATGGACCCTGTCTCTAGTATCCAATTTTTTCAATCTTCTTTTAATATGTCCATCAACGAATGTATTAGGGTGATTTATATGAAATGAAAGATCCTAAGCAATATCCAAGTTATTAGAGTGAAAAGAACTATCAGATAGAAGTATAGTCATATCAACTAGATTTTCAACAACATCAATCTTGTGTTGTACAGGATGGTCTGTTAAAAACTATGAAAATCCACCTGAATATGTTTTTTTGCAGAACCATTTTGTAATAATTTTATCATCAGAGTCTCTAATTATTTATAGATTTGAAAAAGTTTCAGATTGATTAAATTCTGTTTCAAAAGTGAATTTTAGTCTTTGAGTTTGAAACTGAAAGTATATTATTAAGTTTATCACAAGGAATAATGAAAAATGTATAATCTACATGGGGCGTATGAATCAAAATTTCAAAGTCAATGAATGAGAAAGCATAAGATTCAAGGTCCTGCATTACTATTTCAAATAATATGGCTGAAATGGTGGATCCCATTGGGTTTCCAAAAGTTTGTTTGCAGAGAGTATCGTCAAATTTGAAGATAGTAGAATCCAAAAAATGCAAAATGCTTTTTTTGAACTTGCGCACTACACCTCATATTGTTAGGTCAGTGCTCGTGTAAATAGTGATGAAGACAGGATGTTTTTACTCGGAATCATTTTAAACCTTAACATATAAGTAATTTTTTTCTATTATTTGTAACCATAATATGAATTTGACCAACCAACTACTATTTGGTTTATTCTATTTAATCTTAGGTAATATATATAGTTTATCTTGTAATTTTTTCAATTTATAATAGTCAAACTTTCAACATGAATTCCGCACTGTATATTCTGATATTTTTTAGATAGCACTCATAATTTTACACGAGAACTACCATGATGAATTAAATGTATATAATTTTGACCTGAAGAGGGAATGGGTTTCGTTCCAAAACCGATCGAAGTGATAGCAAATAGTTCAAAAAAAGAATAATCTTGGGCGCGTCACGTACGGTCCGCGACGCGCTGTACAGTGCCACGCTTCGTACGCAACAGCGTTGTTAGGCATATTATGTGAATCGGAATACTTGAATAACAGGTCATCTTTTTTTTTGTTCTTTAAATTTGAAGAAATGGGTTCATTCGGTACAGGGGCATTGAGTATTCATTTTTTGGAGAATCGCAGAACTTGCCAGTGCAAGTCATTCTTTCTAAAGGTGTCAATTGCGAAACTGAATACGAACGGAGACGTGTAGTGTACGTATCCCAGATGTGTTTACTGTGATAGGTTTTTATTCAATGTACATGGACAAAAGAAAAAAATTGCAACTGAAAATAAAGAAATGCATTAATCTACCGACATTCAAGGAACGATTGTTCTTGACGATATTTTGTGGTCAAAATGCCGATCTGTCTAATTTAAGAAGAATAAGCTTGATGTTGATTGATTGATTTCTGATAACGAGGCCGGTGAATAACAGTCATCTTTCAATGATCCAATATTTATTATTCGACGCCAACCTGAAGTGGATGAATCAGATATTGAGAGAGTTGAAGTTTTATTCGAAGAAATATTGCAACTCATAAATACTGTTGTCTTTGTTCTGCTACAAAGAATCTTACACTTCTTTAAGAAAAAGCTTGATTTCAATCTTATATTAGGATGAAAATGTCTACATACCAGCAGGATACCGATTCTGTCGAACTTTCTCAATCAAAGGTCCATACTATGACAAAAATCTGTCTGCTATGAAGGTGTCCTCTAATTCGTCAAGTAATGAATACGGATATTATAGTCTCTTCTGAAAGCAACTTCTTATCTTCACAGGATTACACTAGAAAAATATCATATCTTTCGAAGTTATTATGACTCCAATGCGAAACAGAAAAATTCGTACCGTGACACAGGCACTTGTAGTATTTCTCTGTAAACTTCGCGCTGGCAATTATGATAAAATTCTCGTTTCTATTTTTTTACTAGGAAATTAACAAGTTATCCCAGAATATTTACAGCTAAAATTAAGTAATTTGAAGAAGACATCTTGCCCTTTCATTTCGGGATGAATTTTTCCAACAGGAATGTTCTTATTTATAATCATGCGACTGAAATTGCCAAGAGTTTATTTGTTAGTGACGAGAAGCTACTGTTGATCTGCGATGGGACGTATTCTCGTCATCAAAAAATTATAAATGATGAGTTCCAAAGAAAATCTGTTTCTGGATGAAAGGAAGTCTCACTTTGCAAGCCTTTCACGATTTGCACAATTGATGAATAGTTCATGCGAGCGCCGCAAAAGTTTCCACTTCCTTCCCATTCGAAAGTTCTGCACAAAGGCAGCGAACTTGGCAGTGACGGTCGCGGTTAACTTATCTTCGTGTACTGCATCTCCGATGGTTTTGAGACTCAGACATGTTACTGTACAGTGTTTGGAGTTATTTCAGATAAAAGGTGGTCATAGTTCTTCAAGTGCATCCCATACGAGAAATTGAAAATAATTTCTATACCTTTTTTATACCTTTATTCAAAAATAAATGTCGAATATTTTCTACAAACATTCTTTCATAGAGTCCCATAACATATTTTTCGCCTATCAAAATTGGTAAAGCTGTTCTCAAGAAAAACTAAGTTTTTCATTTTCCTGTCAACTCCCATAATTCCTATAAAAATGATCTCTCAAATATAATCTTTGAGAAATTCAGTCTTACATAAGTGCCTACTCATTGTTTTTAAAATAGTTAAAATTAGTGTGACACATAAAATTTAGTCTGGACATTGTGATATTGGTATTCACCTCTAAACCTTGCACTATAATCTCATCTAATCTTGAAAAGCGATTCGATCGAATGTATATTAAATTAAATTGAATTTTCGGAGTTGATTCGTGTTCCTATGGAAATAATAGGTATCTTTTTGTATGAACATTAGTCACTTTCAGTAACTTTTTTGTTCAAAAATAGTCACTTTTAGTCATTCGTTCGGTCACATCAGTCACTTTCGTCAATATTTATAAGTTCATTAGTCTGTGGCATCCCTGTTAACAACCTTCATATCGAGACATTTTTAACACTCACCCTGGAACCAAACACAAGCAAATTCTACGTCCGAGCGTGAGTTGCATGGTTTTCATCCTAAGGAAAACGATTGACGATTGTAACTTTTGCAAAGTCGAAATTTAAACTGAATTTCAAACTAAGTTGGAAGGTCTCATGTTCCTGAAGATTTTCTTGAGCATCTTAGAAACTTAAAATTACATGAGTCTGTTACTCATAGAATTTTGTTTTTCAAAAATGTTAGCAGGCTTTTTTTTTGAAGGGCGCGAAGATTTGAACTCTTCCCGTCACAGTTCAAACAGGAAGATCAGCTGGTAAAGATTTCTTGATATCCTAAGGGGTTTTGTAATTCCTTCCAGAAGTCTTGATGATGCCAGAGTTCCCAGGAGTTACATATATACAAAAAATGGGATAATAAGGTAATAAGCTAATTATTTCCCAAACTTATAATCATAATAGACCTAAATTATCTCGCAATCCTCGAGATGGTATTCTTAAGAGCTTTTGATGTTCAACTGGCAATGAAACTGCCTATTTATGAATAGAAGAAAATTGTAAAATACAATATTCAAGATAGTAATGAACATGAGGAAACTCGCAAGTATCCGATATATAAATAGCGAACTTCTGTGTGTGTGGCTTGTTCCCTCTACCAAATACAGGTACTATCTGATTTTCTGAATCACACTTACGCGGTACACGGATAAAACAGAAGATTTTATTATTCAAGTTTTAAAGCGAGGGTAAGTTTAGTGCAAAAGATAGCTAAGACCGTCCCCTTGCCAGTGTGGTCAGATCTGGGAGCTAGGCTGGGGCCCAAAGGGATACGCGGAATTTCTCATGAGCCGAGGACGTAGTGATTGGCTATCTGATCTCTAATAAAACAATTAATCGATATGGTAGTATAGACTTGAAGAACAATAACAAAAAAGTAAACTGAAAATCTACCTTATGATTCAAAAATGGCTCTCTCGGAAACAGATGTTGAGAGGTATAGTATATATAAATGAATGATTCACCAACACAGTAAGATTCAAGCCCCTTCTTATATAAACAGACATAATTTCGATGAATTTCAGGGGAACGTTATATAGAAGATTGTAGAGAAAGATTTTGAAATACCTGTGACTTAAAATGAACTCCAAATTATGGAGAGAAAAATAAAATAGTGAAGTCCTTACCTTGAGGACATAACTATTCAGATTGAAATAATTTCATGAAGCAATATTATTGGTCTGAGTGTTATAATAATTAATAATTTATTCTTGAGTGAGATGCTTGAAAATGCTTCAGATTATAGGATTTAGTTGTTCAATGAATTCTTTCTTCCCATTCTTCGACGTTTTTAAAACTGTAAGTATTCCTCATTGGGATAGATTCGTTAACATAAAAAGTACCACATCTTAGTGGACATTCGCAAAACACGTGATACATTTGGATGGAACTGATGCCCCGCGCCCCCCTACTCTCTAAACTTATCACGTATTTCGCGAATCATTCCTTATCATAGTCGAGTAGTATTAGCAAATCCTGATTCTTTTTTCCTTAATTGTTCTTCAAAAAATTGTAAAAATTGACTTGTAAGTAAGTGTGATAGAAAGACTTCGTTGAATGGAAATCAAAATACGTTTTCTTCCATTTTTCTCACGAGAAAAAGAGAAAGAGAACCAATTAACAAAGAAGACCTCGCAATACCGTATTATCTATTTTTATAATAGGAGTTCTAAGATTTCTGAATAATGGTTTTCAACTACAATCAAGCAGAAAGAATTGAAACTCATAAACAATCATAAAAAAATGTTACCCCAGCTATTGATCAATTATTATGAAAAAATAACAAAATAGATATTATTTTTGAATAACATTTTTTCAAAACATAATTAGAATTCGAAAAATGTTAACATCATAACGTTAAAAATTGAGATTCTAGATCGAGAAACTTGACCAGCGCTTCAGATCGGGAAGAATAATTGTCCAAACTTCTGGTTGAAACGTGATTCTCAAAGTGGGAACGTGAATTAGAAAGAATATAGGCTTTCCAATGATGAAAATACGGAATTTTTTTGAATTTTCTATTTCTTGATCGGATAATTATTTCCAATATTAGGCTTGATGAACTGAAAAAAATTGTTCCTAGATTTAATTAGTATTTATGAAATAAATCATTGTTAGTTGAGCAAAAATTGTTGAATCTGTTTTAAACTTGATATATAAACGAAATATACCTCAGCGATGACGACGAATGACTAAAAAGTATAAAATCGCCTATCGTTTATGAATATTTGATTACAAATTGTAATTTATCGATAACCCCGTTTTTTTTAAGTTCACTGTCATGAAGAATCGAGGGAACTTTGTAGTTCATGGATGCATGGGCTACGAAATTCTTGAATGATACATTTTTTCTTAGAATGCTTCTGGAAATTTTTTAGAGGTATATTCAGTTCCGTTACTTGATCAGAACATTTTCATTTCATTCCCTGTTTTGTTCATTACCAAAGCTTCAAATTCTTTGAATCTCTCAAGCACTTCTGTTTTGTGTCTGAGAAAATACACTCTTGTATAACTGGTGCATTCGTCTTTGAAGATTAGAAAATATCTGTATCTACGTCGCGATTCTATATTTGCATGTTCACATACATCGCTGTTTATCTTTTCTCCTGATTTTAACATGCGTTCGCGATTCAATGATTTGTGCGGCTTTCGTGTTTGCTTCTCCATCATGCACGACTCACACAAAAAATCATCTCCTTTTTCAATGACAAAATCCTTGGAGTTCATCGATTCGCTCATTTGCATGAGAGCGCCTATGTTAACTTGGCCCATTCCCTCATGCAAGAACTCATTCATTGCTTGAATTGCTTCTTGAGCACATCACTTATTGCTCTCTCCATCTGCTGACCGTTCACTTTCTCTCGGATTCTCACGCTTCTAATTCCTTCAATGGGCAGCTTTTTATCGTCGGCAATCTCGACGGACTGTTTCTCTGTGAGCATCTTCAAGCACGTCAAAAATTCTCTTCTGAATCTCATGTGATGGAAAGCACCCGAACCTGCAAGCCAGATGTCTCCATCATTCTCCGTTTTTTCTGTCGAGAGCCCTTTCACTACACAGAGATAGGTTTCTCTCTACTGGCTGCTTTTCTTCTTTTCTTTGCTTGGACACTCGCGTACCCAATGATATTTTTGACCGCATCCCTTGCATTTCGTTTTCTCCTTCAGGGTTTCTATGGACGTTTTGCGTGATGTGTCCTCCTTCACATTGATTGGTATCGTTGCATTTACTTGAAGCGCTAACTTGGACATACTTTCTTCTGTTTCTATGAGACGCTTGTCTTCACGGAGCAATCTTGCTATTAGATTGACCTTCTTTCGCTCATCATTCGGAGTGATTTTTCACGTCATTCTGCACGTTGAAAATCTAGGTGGCAAGCAGCACAATAATTTTCATATAACGCTTTTATCACTTGGCTTTCCATCAGCATCTGTAAGCCTTCTAATAAATCTCCCAATTTGTTTGACTTGCAACGCGATGGACTTACCAAATTTTATCTTGAATGCATAAAATTGTGACCACGCATTCATCATGGAGTCCTCATTGAATTCAGCATATAAATCCTGGAGCTTTTTCCATATTTGAGCTGGAGTCGTGCAGTT
>UWOG011254311.1:0-10436 GCA_900490065.1 Neuroterus quercusbaccarum
CGTGTGCCATAAAACAAAAATAAATTTAAAAAAATAAGAAAAATAAAGAAAGAATCCTCGACCCGTTCTAAGAAGAAATTGACCTCTTTCTTCTCTAATGATACACAAAAAAATAGTACATTAATAATAAAGCCAGAATACTGGTTACAAAAGAAAACCGACATCAGTAAGGATTTTTTTTACCTACAAACCTCTTGTCAGACCCCATACCTTCAACGGGCATTCGCGAAACGGAGAAAAGTTATTCACATATAAGATTCAGGTCCTGTTTACAAATAATTTGCAGTATTGAACTACAAAATTACATCGTATCAAGGTTATTTGAGGTTACCATTCAGAAAATGTCATTGTACTGAAGAATTATGAAATCACACATTTCTCCACTCTGCATATGCACTTCGATTCAAAGAAGGCTTTGTATCTGGGAACGATTTTATTATAGTATGCATGTCGTAAAATGAGGTGAATGACTTTTCAGAATAGAGCTGCTCAAAGCCTTCATCGAAGAATACAAACTTCCTTCCAAAATATTCAAATTCCTAATGCAAATAAGAAAAGGTGGATCTACAAAAAAATTGTTTCAATTCTGTAAAAATCTCCAAAGAATTTTAAAACCAGACATTCACATATTTCCTATCGTTTCTCGGCACAGATGTATACTCCTTCAACGAAATCATTCCAACGTTAACTTTCAACTAAATCATAGAACTTCCTACAAAAGTAGTTAAATTATCAATCAAAAGTATTAATTTTCAACGGAAAAGTTTATATGCTACCAAATATTTTTATTCTATAACAATTTTATATTTTTTCGAGCCAAAGAGACGAATTCTCAACAAAATGTGAACTAGTTGAAATTTCGATAAGCAAGATTATGATTGAAAAGAAACAGTGGAATTCAGCCAAAAGAGGTATTTTCACAAAACTAAATTCAATTTATGAAGAATTCAACATTCCAGCAAAAAGTTGCATTCAAATGGAATGATTACAACCAAAAATTAAACGAATGTTTCAAGAAAATCAAAATCTTGAACAGAAGTAATGAAAATTGAACTAAAATGATGATTTTTCGGTCAAGCAATGATTTTCAAACCAAATGATTGGATTTTCAACATTCATTTTAGACAAAATACATACTATTTTAACTGAAAAAGATCAATCGTGAATCAATAAATATAATAAATCAGTTTTTCAATTTGTTCAGTTAACATTTTTTCCCTTGCCATCTCCTATCCTAATATGAGTCTCTGGCAACTCTCCTATACTCCTTCCATGCCCAGACATTCACTCCATAACATAACACCGTTCAAATCAACGCAACGAACAACAAGCTACTTATCCTCCAATCTTCTTTGAACCTTCTTTTCACCATATCCCATACGTGGTCCATCACTTTACTCGTGAATTCAATTATTTTCCTCGCCTGCGTCTGATTGTGTTGAATACTTTCTTTTTTTTCTACTTGGCTCTTTAACCTCTCTTTCAAGATTCCGGCACATATCTTATAAACTAATGGCATGAAAGTGATCCCTCGTTATTTCTCTACCTTCTTTCACTTCCCTTTTTTGACAAGCGGTACTGCTAGTCCTGTTGTCCACTGTTCCAGTCACCTTTTTCCTTTCCAGACATTGTTGCAGGTTACATTACATCCCTAACTCCTTTTTCCATTTTTAACCGCTTTGTCCTCTAGCCCATCTTCGTCTTTAGCCTTGTTTCTTTTGAGCCTATTTATTGCCTCATCCATTTCACTGCTTATTTGTACCTCTTCCTCCATTTCTCCTTAGAATATCCTTCTCTTCTCCACTTTGATCTTATTCTTCTGGCCTACGAATAAAACCTGCAAATAATTCTTTCGTTCCTTCGTTCCCATCTCCTAATTCAGGCCCTTTCATTCCCCTCTATTTCTATTCATCACATCTCACACCCTACGTCCCTCAATAGATTTTTCTATTTCTATATTATATTACTACTTTCGCCAGTCTCCATATTCTTACATGACCTTTTTATTCTTTTTCCACTTTCCCAGCATTCCACGTCCCACCAGCCTCTCTTTTCCCCTCATCTTTTTTCATCTCCTTCCATATTTTCATTACATATAAACCATCCTATTTCTCCTATAAGGTCTAGTAACTTCTTCCCCTCCTTATTCTTCAGTCTTCCTCCATCGACCTCCTTATTACTGTCTAGCCTTCCTCTTCATCCTCCTTTCATGTACACGAACTACAGCTATTTTGAATTATCTTAATATAATCCTCCTTACCATTATTTCATCCTTCTCCTCTACGTCCCTATCTTTTCTCCCTTTTACTGATAATTATTTTCTCTGTCCCAGAACCATGCCGCCCAACTCTCTTTTATCTCCTTCCTGTCCTTCTCATCTCTCTTTTCTTTATCTTTCTCTTCACTGCGGGTCGCGCTTGTCTTTTCCCGCCATTCGTCTGAACTCCTAATGGAACCCGCGTTGACTATCTTCTGGAGGCGCTGTAGATTTGATGATCATTCGCATTGATTGCTCCCACATTTGATTGAGAATTCGTCTTTTTGGTTCGAAACTATATGAAATTGAATAAAAGAAAAATATTTCGTAGCAAATAAAGTTTTTTGTTATAAATATTTACATTTTGTTGATAATTCGAATATTCTGGAAGGATATTCAAATATTTAATCAGAAGTGAAAGGGATTATTTCAAATTTGAACAAAGTGGTGGAAATTTCTTTTTCTCTAATGTTATAATTTCAGGTAAATAATTAAACCAATTTGAAGGTAATCTGCTCTTTCGGCTTCAAAGTTCAAACCAATTTGTTGGAGAACTATGTATTCTGAAGGATACAAAATGCATCCTCCTTTTTGAGTATAGAAAGTGAAACAATTTGATTCAAAAATTTCGTTTTTTGTTTGTAATGAAGCTTTGTAAAGGAACGATCTTCCGCCAATCATCTCACGGTATCTGACCATTTTTGACACGGTTCGTGGTATATTAACTGTAAGAATTCAGAAGGTTCTTCGAAAACAATACATATTGCTAGATAAGAAAATAATGAACGATAACTAGCGTTAGCTTAGTGGTTTGCATCAACTAACCATATATAGTCAACATCCCTCACTAACTCTTTTATATTCTGAAGGACATTACATCAACGCAACTTGAGTGAATCATTAAATCTTTTCGGATTATAATAGCAATAAACGAAATAAACATTATTCATATGGAAAGTGCAATAATTTTGTTCCTGCAAAAATCGAATTGTTAATAAGATAAAAAGAAAGGGGCCCCTTTGCATTCTACATACATTTCTGTTCTGTGTCCGTGTGACTCAGAAGCTCTCGCCTAACTCGCTAAACGCGGAGCGAGAAGATGTATTCGTAAGTGGAGGGGATGGATTCTGGCTATTACCCCCACTCTGTGAATGACTGACTCCGACCGTTTCATGCAACGCAAATTTAAGAACTTTGCTCAAATTGCTTCTTGTAAGTACTTGATGCCAAATTTATTCAGCAAAATGAATGTTGAGTTTGGCCATAACTGAAGCGAGTAACGTCATGTTAAAGTATCTGTAGAATTAAAACTATATTCAATAATTTTCATACAAATTCAAGCATCTGTTTCCTCAGGGGTTCATAGAAAAACCATGATATAATTTATGGAAAATTCAGGAAAGTGACGAGGTACTGTAAAACGGATTAGAGTCAGTCATGTTGTGTGAAGCTGCTCACTAATTTATTCGCACTGAACAAATGTCAGAATAAATGTTGGCACCTCTTCCAATTGAAACAATATATTATTCCTAAATTTCTTGCCTTGGTAATTTGATATCGAATTTCATCACTTACGTACACGCTCACATTGACTACACATTAGAATGCGTTAGCGTCACTTAGTGCCGCACTTCTATTCCTGGCGCCTGCCGACTCCTTGTTGTTGCATGAAATGATGCTTTAAGTCTAAAACAAATAGGTTCCACTAATGGAATAGACTGCCGTGCACCCAACGCATCTGGATCATGATCTTCAAGTGCATTATTTTAGAGTAAAAATTGCCAGTATTCGGAACAATGCTCTCATCGATTCTGAAAATGATTCTCACCACAAAAAAAAATCGAATCATACCCGTAGAGGAATCGTCAAGTTTCATCATGGTTCCAGACTTGGGCCAGGCTGGTGCCCCTAGCCGGTGCCTAGCTTCAATTTTGAAATTCATCGAAATTGGGCCCGGCTAGAGCAAAAGTTTATAAAATTTTGCGGCAGGTGGCGTAGTATTATTCTCTTTTTTGCTCACAACTCCGAAATTTCACTTGTTCCACTTTGAAAAGTTGCAATTATTGAAATTGAATTAATAAAAATGCCTGTTATAAAAACGCACTGTAAAAGTTCGGAGGCATCTAGCAATTTTCAGTATCCTACTGCGCGATCAAAGTGCAAGTTAGAACTTCTACCAATTTCCTGTATGCCTATATGCCATTTTTCTATAAATCGCGTGAATCGACAAAAGCATGGCTTTTACAAGTATCGCGTGAAGGATATTTTTATATTGGCATGTTAACATGAGTTTTGAACATTACACGGTCAGCGCGCCTCGACCTATTGTAATCGTAGACTTGTTGATACTAAGAGTATAACGCGTTCAGTGAAATTAACTAGCTAACACGCGCTACTTCTAGAAGCTATAATGTGAATAACATTATCAGCGAGATATTCCTGGAAACTAAAAAACACGTGAACTCAAACTTCTTTAACGATATCTTCCCACTAATGGAAAAAGCGCATATAACAAAATTTTCTCAAACCGTAATATTTAAAAGTTAACATGGATAAGTAATCATTCCGAGCATGAACTCTCTTGAGGATAAGTTACCATGTCTATCGCGAAATACAGTTTATATTTTGTACAAGTTTTCACGTACTTATACTAAAACAAAAACTCTCTCTCCTTGATTCTTTCGAAACGCTATTTTCGCTTATTATTTCCAATATATAGATCAGTAGTTGCTTATGCGGAACACATGAAAAAACTCAAAACCCTTCTAGCCGAAGACAGTTGAGGGAAGGATACAAATTATTCAAATTCATAGTAATTAATAATGATGTTTGCGAATTATTCTACCTAGATTACCAAAATCAAGCTGGATATTTTAGAAACTCGTTATTAAAAAGATGACGGCGAAACAAAGTTCAAATTATAATGACATAAATATTTATTGAGAATCACTTCCAACAAATGATACAAACATAAAAGAAAAAGTTTTGTTTGATATCGGAAGAATCAAAGAGAAATTCTCGAAATGA
This sequence comes from Neuroterus quercusbaccarum, assembly GCA_900490065.1. Taxonomy (NCBI): domain Eukaryota; kingdom Metazoa; phylum Arthropoda; class Insecta; order Hymenoptera; family Cynipidae; genus Neuroterus; species Neuroterus quercusbaccarum. Next base: position 5,285 of record UWOG011254311.1, read on the forward strand.
AATTTCAAAAAGAAATTATCCTCATAAATATAGGACTAATGAGTGGTAATTAGCTGATCATTCAATTGTTTCGCAAATATTCATTCGGAAATGGATTTTATATTTTAGCATTCAGGAATTGAAGGATTCTTGAGAGATGAATTCATTCTTCAGCATACAAAGTCAAATCAATATTCCGGCAGTATTACAAATGAATTGTACAAATCAATTATCAACATTATGAGTATAAGACGATATTTCAAAGTAACTTGAGGTCAGAAAATGTAAGCTCTTGTACGTCTATATGAAAATGATATGAATACTTCAAAAATAATCTTGGGAAGATCTCGAATCTTTATTTTGAATATATCTTGAATATATTGCTTATATATTCTGAATTGTTTTAGAATATTTCAGCATTGGTATAAAAAGTCAAAAATTCAAGTCATATTACTGCCATCAATGAAGAATCAATGAAATAATGTGTTTCTCTTTTAGGAAGAGGACTTTTTTGTCGCTATAGTGAAAATTCCATTGTTTCATTTGATATTGATAATAAAATAAGAGTACAATTATTCGTTGGTACACGTTTGAATCAATGACTCTAGTTTGTTTACAGTTTGAGATGCTATATTTGTTACTTAAACGTAGTACATTTTTGAAAAAATGTTATTGCAATTGTTCCATTATCAAGCGTGAGAGCACCATTTCTTAGCACCTTATCTCTATTATTGGCGCCTTAGCCCTATTATTGGCATACATATTTCATTGCAATAAATAACCAAAATATGCATTATATATGAGAATAATAGTACATTTCATTTGATTCAGGCGAAACATGCTAAAAAATATATATGATTTGAAATTCGCTGCGCTCTAAAAACGTGTTTGAGCGGGGGGGGGGGCATAGGGGTGTGTGTCACGTGTTCAAGTGGGGTAAATAAGGTAATATATGACCTGTTCGAGGAGAGAGGGGTGTCCGGAAGAGCATACAACGCATGGTTAAGTGGCTTGGAGGATATGTGAAAGCGTATGTAAATCGGTCGAATGTGATCGAATTTGAGATTCTGTACATAGCAGAGAGGAATTCGGGATTTGGTCATGGACGATGGCTGAGACGTCGTTGGAAAAATGCTACACAGCTCCTTTCCCGGCCTCATTGGAAACAACCAGACATCAGGTTGGTCCTGAATTTTCGTTGAATGCCATGACGCGAAATGTATAAACAAGATCGTTAAGACTGCGGATATTCTGGACGCATCTGACCTAATTGCTTCTGCTCCAAATTGTAGAATTTCTCGCGAAGGCATCGTGCGTTACATCCCACTCGAAATAACGAACGAAGATATATCAAGACATTCGGTTACTAGTTGAAAATGCGCCGTGCTGAGTGCTAGCCGTTTTCTATCTAGGAACGATAAAGGGGACCTCCTTCAGTAAAAAACAATGCAAATCATATTTGAGGGGCAAGAAGTTCCATACTTCATAAACATCTTTCAACTAAAAAACAGAGTCGAATCCTACACCTCCCAAACTAAAATCTGATTCGATTGTTACAGATTTGGACATATAGCACAACAGTGCAAAAACTGGCGTTTCCATTTCTGTGGGGGTGGCCCTCACGCTGCTGAAGTCACGTGTCCCTAAAATAATTCTCCTCATTGTTTCAATTGCAAAGGCACTCACTCACCTTCGGACGAAAACGGTCCTCTTTATCAGAATCAAATATCAATCAGAAAAATTGCGGCATATGAAACCCTCCCTTTCAGATCTGCGCCACGTCTCTATAATCAGGGGGAAAACGCGCGCAAAACAATAATACAACCTTTGACGTGAATGACGTTACTCCAACTTTCCCAATCTTGGTGACGTAAACTTGGTTTCTGCAATGGGCACCCCTCTTCTTCTACGTCCTCTCTTCCTCCTCAATTTGCACAAAGTTTTGATCTAACAATCTCCCTTGTGATGCAGCTCTGTAACCAGTTGGCGCCTTTACTCGCCATGTTGAAATGCAAATGTTAGGGAAACATCTTTGAACATCCTCCAATGGAACTTTCACTATGTTTCCACAAAGAAAGGCTCATTAGAAAGGATTGCGAACAAATCTGACAGTTCTTTTCAGTGAGACCTGGCTCGAGCCTCAATCTTTGTTCCTATTCAGAGGTTGCAACAAAATAAAGAAAGATCGTCCTGACCGCACAGGAGAAGGTCTAATGATTGCTATCAGAAATCACATCCCATTCAAACAAATCAACACAATTTATAATTCAGACGACACCTTTGATACTCTAGCTATAGCCATTCCTACTGATTTAGGACACTTACTCATCGTGAATGTGTACAGGAACCCTCGCGCTTCCATCCGCTCAGTCAATTGGGATACTTTCTTTGACTCCACTTCCTACTTCCCCTCTATTTTGATTGCAGGGGATTTCAAAACCCACCATCAATCTTGGGGATGTGAATCATCGTGTCAATCAGGGATATCCCTTTTCAATGCACTATCTGACAAAAATCTATCCATCATCAATAGCGGAGAGTCGACTCATCTTCTCCGCCCAGGGCAGGCTAAATGAGCAATATATTTGACTTTTGTGTTGAGAAATTCAAAATCAGTAACCTCATAGTCAGTAATCGACGACAAAATGGGCAGCGACGACTCCCCTATAAAAATCCACGTGTGCATCCCGTTCATAGTTCACAAGTTCTTTTCTCATAAATATAACCAAAAAAGAGACTGGAAGGTTTTCAACCTTCTTCTATTATCAATCCACGAAGAGGACAACCTCCCTGAACTCCGTTCTCCAAATGAAATCACCAACGCCTACTACACCTTCGTGGAAGATATTGACGATGCTCGCCATAACGCAGATCCCAAAATTGACAAGAAACCTTCCAGACCAAAATTTTACAGGAGCTCTCCTGCTTGGTGGAACGAAGAATGCGACAAGATTTCTCGTATTACGTTAACTGAATTTGAGCATTATATGGCCTCTTTTTATAATGATAACTTTATCGATTTTCAAAAATATCAGGCTTCAACCAACAGAAAATGCAAAGTCTTCAAATGCACTAGCGTTTGATCATACTGTGAATCCTTATCTTTCAATTCTCCCATTTCCAATTTTCCAAGTTTTGAACTCAAATCTTCCACTGGCCTCGACCTTCCGAAACCTCCTCTGCTTCATTCGCTACACATTCTGAATCACATCGTTGATGGACATGTTTTTCCTGACTCCTGGAAAGACTCCGTGATCTTCCTTCTCCCAAAAATCAGGAATAAAAAATTCAGACCGATTGCGCTTGCCTCCTGTTATCTTGAAGTTATAGAAAACTAATACTTAATAGACTAATTTGCTGGTTGAAAACTCGTAATGTCCTTACTTTTACCGAATACGGATTCAGGAAGGGTCGTTCCATCGCGGACAATTTAGGTATCCTGTCTTCCGAATTTTATCTATCCCAAGAAAAAACCCAATTCAACGCCTGACAGATGAAGATAGGTCTCCCAGTCAAAATTCAAGAATTCACTCTCAACATAACACAGGTACGAAAGCTCTCTTTCAGAATCAATGGAAAGAACACAGTTCCCTAAACAGTTAAAAAAGATTATCCGCAGGGTTGTATCCTCAACTCAGTCACGTACACGATCTATACTCGGAAACTGCATATGGTTATCTACCCAGGTTGCAGAATTTTAGAGTTTTCTGATGACATAGTTCTCTTTTTCACGCCATTTGCTTTGGAGGAATGCATTTCAGTCATCCAACAGGGGACTCTCTATTTACCCAGATAAGTCCAAACTAGTGATTTTCTAAGTCCCTCCCTGAATACCACCGCAAAATGTAAATATCTCCCACACCTATCATTGTCATGCAGGCGGAATCAGAGGAACTTCCAGTTGAGTCTAGATTCCAATTATTGTTTATTGGTCAAATTATATTCCATAACCGAACATTGTTTGACTCAATTCCACCCAGACAAGAACTTTTTCCTGTTGGAATCTTACTACAAACTTAAGGATTATAAATGAAAAGTCCTGTGCTGAGACATCTCACTACACTATTTAACCCCCTACCCATTGTAATTTCTCCACCCAGCTATCGGTCTGAGTATCGGTTTGACAAACGAGAAGAGCAGTTCCTCTGACACATTTTTCACAAATATCGCAACAAACAAATTCCCTGACTCCATCCACTTTTACACGGATGGCTCAAAACTCACAAAATTGTTTGTCGGGGTTTCAATTTACTCCCCGCAACTACATCTTGAAACGCAAATAAAATTTTCTGGACTTGCTTCTATCTACATAGCGGAAGCGTTGGCGATGAGCAATTGAATAGAATACATCCAGGAAAAAAGCAATATTCAGTGATTTTCTCAGATTCCAAAAGTTTGCTACGAGCTCGTCAAAGCTTCAACTTCTCTCCTTCAAACTCATATCTTATAGATGAAATTCATAATCATATCCTAGTTGGATCAAATAAGAAACTTAACATAAAACTAGCGTGTATTCCAGGCCATAAGGGCATTATATGTAATGAGAACGCAGATAACTTAGCAAAACTGGCCACAGAAGATCGAAAATTTTCATGACATCAGACTCCTGCATACAGATATTTGGGCAACGGTCCTTCTCCAACATTTCAATGCTGCTCTGGAAGTTTGGGATTCGGTTCCAAGGTCTGGAGGGATCGGTTAGTATTGCTTCAGAACTTCTTCATCACTTCTAAATTTAGCAAACTATGAGCCTACAAATCTCAGCTCGGAAGGAAATTGTTAGTTGTGATATCTAGGCTGCGTGCCAATGATTATAACCTAGCGGCTGGCCTGGCTAGGAAAAATTTCATCGTGGAGGAGGGTTGTGCTCCTTGCGGCTCTCCTGAGGAGGACATTCACCACGTATTATGGGCTTGCCCAACATATTCTGATTTCCGAAATACATTAGAATCATCTCTCATAAAACATTCCATTTTTCTATCATTCAGCGTGGAACCCTTTCTACACAATCCAGGAAATAAAACCATTCTTCACATTATTAGGATTCTCGAAACAAACAATCTATTAATATAAATTATTCTTAAGTTCATGAACTACTAGAGACCTAACCATCACGTTTCGTCTTCCCAATCTTTTTCATTGAGAAAATTCAAATCATATCTCGCGCCACAAA
>UWOG011315547.1:0-11139 GCA_900490065.1 Neuroterus quercusbaccarum
TCTTCACACTGTCTGGAGTTGATTGAATACTCAGCTCTTGTCCAAGGAGGTGAATATATAAATAAATATTTCATGCCGATTATATCAATTGTAATTCTCCGAATGTGTATGAAAAGTATAAAATTTTTTAGATAGAGCCTAAACATATAACATTATGCATAAACAATACGTAATGTTCCTGTCTGTGTGATAAGAGGTGATTCATATATTACGTGAGGGGATGTGGGGCGGGGGAATCAGCTGAATGTTGGAAAATATCATAGCAATTAGATTCGAGGTATTTATTGTGTGTGCACCATTGCACTGTAAGATCTACAGCGCTCAGTTTTGAAAAGTCATCAGTCAGACGCCCCTGCAGCTGAAGTTCATGAATTCGATTTGTATCATGTATTCCATCGCGGAAGTAGCTGCGAGGCTTGCGTCGTTATGAAGGTTAGGTAGTAGGAGTTAAGAAGGCGATGATACGGGTGTTCGATCCCTGATGCAAATGAAAATTTCAAGAGCGAGCGATTATAATCACAGTTCAATCGATTGTGTGAACGTCGAATAGTGAATAATTCTATTTGACATACCAACGAAAAATAGAGTCTCAAAATAAAATTATTACGTAAGAATTTTTTTCTTGCCGTGGGACAGTCGGTGATCATTTTTAGGAACAGTTCATCAAACAAGATGACCATAGCTCTCATTATAACATATGTGATACGGCACTACTACAGAGAAATGTTCCTTCCTGAACCTGTTCCTGAAATGTTCTGAAAATGCATTTATAAATCTAACGCTGTTGCAGAGTTGTTACAGAATAAATTAACATTCAACACTGTTACAGTGTAGCAATACTGATAAGCAGTACGGAGTCAGTACTGCCAAGCTCCGAAAATCAGTATCGGACAGCGTCAGAATCCAGTACTGGGAGTCAGTGCTGCCAGACTGATAGTCAGTACTGCGTCAGTACTGCCCCGTTCGTTCATTTCTACTAGGGTCAGAATGAGTAGTCAAATATTCATATATAAGTTAAGCCAGACACATTGAATTTTCCAGGGCTATTAGAATCTTTACCATTCGAACATCATCGCGGTTGAGTTAATCGTGATTTGATTATTTCTGGAAATGTCGGTCCACGCAGTTTCTCAGTTCAAAGGGTGAAACACGCTTTCGAATCTAGTCTGATTGTTAGATCGGTTCGAGCAGTTAATATAGCGCGGGAAGCGTGAAAACAGGTCCTTCAAAATAAATTATGGAGAATATTCTCAAATGATATTGAAGTCCTCCTCATGTGCTCTGTTGCAACAGCCATTGAGTGTTGTGCATCAGTGGACCTCATGATATATACGCAGTTCAAATTGGGGGTGCCACTGTAGAGATTGGCGGCAATTGTTGCAGTCTCATTTCGTTCGCGCTGTTTTGCACTGTAGAACTCAGGATTTGCACTCAGAAATCGAGATAATGACGGTCAGATAAATGCGTTAGTGAAACAAACAAACTTCCTGCTTTATACGCGGGTACGGTGACAGTGATACAGTGATATTCTCTCATGCGAGAAAATAGTGAGCATGAGGAGCAGAAATTAATACTGTCTTGATATCAAGCTTGATAGAATATCCTAATACATTCTTTAGACGCGTGCTCAATCGCTTCAGAATCAAAATTCCACGTGGTCAAACGTTGTACGATCTCGCAAAAAAAGAATTTTAGTTAGTTTTCTTGCTTCCATATGATGAGAAACGACGCCGCGATGAGAATGATTAGCATCCTGAATTCAATTAGATCAGAATGCTCAGTCTCATAGCGCTGACCGAAACAAGAAAGCACTTCGAATTCTAGCCGAAGTGATTGGAATTGATCCACCACCGTGGTCCTTGAGGATTTCTATAGGATTCACATTGTGAATATCATGTTAAGAAAATTTTTCCTCACTTCTCTATTCATTTTGTATCATTCCATTTAGAGAATTGGAAGATTCAAAATCAACGAATGGCCGACATAATTGTGTCATTATCAATGCCTTATTGAAGTTTGTGTGAAAATTATATAATTCGATGAGGAATAGTGGGTAATTCTAAACAAAAATAATTCTTTCCTCACATTTTTCAACGCAATACTGCTGCCACAACCACTTGATAATTTGAAGAATTTTCGATGTGACAATAATCCTTCATGCAGGATACTTGGAAAGAAGGGAGATATAACAAAAAACACGCAGTTCCTTGAGCGGATCTTCAAGAAATACAACAAGAAGGCATGAATGAAAACCCAAATCATATATAATTTCAATGTTTCATTCAAGGGAGGGGGCGCCGAAAGGGGCCATTCTTCTGACGATGCATGCTTGATAAGCAACTACCTTGAGAACCATCAGCTTCAGTGCATGCGGCTTCGAAATTGTCGCAAGCCATGGCACTACAAATAAGTGCTAATAAGACAAGTACGGTTATTATTCGATCCAGAAAACCTATTTTATTATCTGGAAAAAAGACAAAATTGTTCGAGAATATAGTTAAGTAGAAGTCGAAACTAATTAATTTCATAACTCTATAGCATCATGTATACTCATAAACTATATCATAGATATTTTTATCAGAGTAGTTAAGGAAATTCAATCCAATAAATCATAATATACGCCGCAGTATTATGTCGTAATTTTTACAGAACATTTCCAAGTTTTGCATGTACTGATCTTCTATGGATGAATGCAATTTCCACTGAATGGTCAACAGAGTGTACTTATTTGAGATAGAAGCTCTGATAATACAAGATGTAGAATGGAGAAAGAACACTTCAGCACCAACTCAAGTATTTTTGTAATTGTTCCAATCTAAATAACACAGGAAGCTGATGTTGACAGAGGATGTTTATCATTCCATATAGAAGGGTTGAATCGTCAACGCTTGTGAAAGATATGCATTAAATTCAGATTATGAATACAAACTCATCGAATAATATCTGAATTGGAAATTGCTCGTTTCAGATGATTTTTCGTTCACTTGCTAATGCGATGAATCACGGGTAATTAGCAAAAAGTTGGATTCTCAATTGAATTACAGAGTACTGAATACTTTGGATGAAAATTTCCGAGTTTTCGAATCATCTGTAGATTGAAGAAATTCTAATCAATCGTCTTAATGAACAGTTTGATAACCCTTAGAGATCTGATGATATATTCAAATCTCAAGTTTCTCCATCCGACTAGAATCATGATAACAGGCGCTCGAAAAAAGACCGTAAAACTATTGGATGTGATTATTCGCCATGCTATTATTTTCAGAATGGAAAAATTAGGACAAGTGTTAGTTCACGAAGAAAGTATCAATTGAGCATACACCCTGCAGGAGTGAAAATTCCGATGGATAGGTCATTCGCACGAAAAATTATACCATCAAATGATGAAACTTCCAAATTTCTTCTTCATCCTAACAGAAGATTACTCTTGAATGAAATGAAGACAGTCCCGATGATCTGAATTGACACCCGAATTATTCCTTGTATGCTTGATGATCTAAATTCCTCGTTACAGCTCTGAATAAAATTGATTGGTGATTCTGATGTCTCCTATCCATTCGAACCTGCAAAAATACCGTCGTCATGGATTGGCGCATGTCGATGATAAGGATCTACATTTCAATTATTTCTTGATTATGTGTTAGAAGCAGCTAAGAAAATGTACATTGGGAACAGAAAATTCAAAGAATTTCTCATATTCCTCGAAAACTAATCCTCATATTATTGACTATAATTCTTTCAGCATAACTGATAATGTTATAGCCAAAACTTTCTGGATAATTGGACATAGAGATGGTCAATTTTAGCCATACGACTTTCATTCATCAAGTGAACGAAGGAGAATCCAAAATCGGGTTTTTCGAACGAACTGAGGATGTTGAAGGTTTCAAATATAGCTGCTTTTGAAGCCTGATATATATACTATTCATGCCTTGTGTCTTCTAGGATGACTTCATTTTTCACGTTTTTGAACGGACACAATATTTCATTCAGCGTCGAATAATGTGATATTTGCGTATCTTTTTTCAGATGGAATACAAACTCAAGGGCGCAAAGGTTACATTTTCTCGCGTTATCCAGAGGAGACTGGTTCAAACTTCTCATTTCAATATCAAACAGTTGATCTTGAATACCTTCGAGAACTGGATTCTACAATGAGGAGAATGTCAATTCATGAATTAGTGCTTCAAATACATTGGAATACCATGGATATAGATTCATAACGAATGTTTCGGAAATTTGTCATTCAATGTTATCGAAAAGCTTTAGAAGTAGAATAATTCTTGCTTCGCCGTCTTCGCGATTCATAAGGTTATCAAGGATACGAAAACTCACTACGCTCGACTCTCGGTTCGAATACTGTGTCGGTGGATGCATGCAGGTAGCCTTGTTGTCTTGAGGGTGCTAGCGTAATTACAGCACCTCCCTAATGGAATATCACAAATATTGTCGAATGATATTAAAGACCTATTCATGCGCCATTTTGCACCGGCTATTGAGTGTTTCGCACCAGTGAACCTCATTACATATATGCAGTTAACATTAAGGGTGCTACTGTGGAGATTGATAACAATTCTTGCAGTTTGAATCTTTTGAATACCATCCGAGCTCATTTCGTTTGCACCTGTTTTGCACCGTTCTGTCTCGCAAAGGAGGACGTTTCCTTTAACAATGGACCAAAGTCATCCAAAGTTTTATCGTGCGACTGCCCAAAATTGGAATATCAGGAACATTGTGAAATGATATTGATGTACTCCTCATGTGCTCCTTTGCATTATCTGCTAAGTTTTCCCCACCAGTACACCTCATAACATATACGCAGTTCAAATGAGGAATAATCTAGCGTGATGTTGCACTGGCACCTGCGAAGATTTCTGCCTCTAGCTGTTTTCTGTGAGTGGTATACAGGTTATCACCTTCTGTCTTCGTTGCTCTTGAGAATTAGGCATTGATTCTCATGGTGCATGAGGTCACATTTCCATCTCTTGATTATAGCTCAATCTCGTCATTTCGAGAAATGAGTTCGAATAGTATTTGATAAATTCATGCTGCAAGGATTACTGCCAAGCTTCACAGTGGCACGCCAAATTTAAACTGCGTATATGCAATGAGATTTACTGGTGCGGAACACCTAATAAATGGTACAACAAAGCGCATGAGGAGGTCTCCAATATCATTCTGAAATATTTCCGATATATGATTTTGGGAGTGCTGTTATCACGCTGGCACCCCAATGATAACAAGGCTACTTGCAGGCAATCACCGACACAGTATTCGAATCAATATTCGAGCGTAGTAAGTTCTTCAATTCCTTGATAACCTGATAATCGGCAGAGATTCTGACGATTCGTGTTGAATCGATATCTATGGTTTCACAATGTATTCGAAGCACTGATTCGGAAATTTACGATTTTTTTTCCGTAGAATTCAGTTCTCGAAGATATTCAAGATTCACTGTTTGATATTTGAATGAAAAGTTCGAACCGCTCTTCTCTGAATAACGGGAAAAGATAAAATTTTCTTGCCTTTGGGTTTGTATTCCACCTGCAGGAAAACACGCAAATATTACAACAATTGACGATGGATCATATATTGTGTCCGTCCGAGAACGTGAACATATGATATCATTCGAGGGAACACAGAGCATGGATAAGTACATGTATCAGGTTTCAATTGCAGCCATATTTGAAACCTCTAGCATCTCTAGCTCATTCGGGCAACATTACTTTAGATTGTTCTTCATTCACTTGATGAACCAGAGTCATATGGCTACAATTGACCATCATCATGTCCAATTATCTAAAGAGCTTTAGCTATAACATTTTCAATAATTCTGAGGGAACAATGATGAATAATTTCAGGATAAGTTTCCGAGAAATATAAAAAGTTCGTGGAATTTCTTGTTCCCAATATTCATTTTCTGAACTGGTTATTGTAAAGAATCATTGGATATACTCGATATCATTACAATAGCCAGAGTTGTAGGAGCTTGAGAGAAGAAAAATGAGAAATGTTGAATTCTCAGAAGATTTCTCTCTGACACGCTGTGAAGAAATACTGGAATTCCCATCAAATTACTAACAGAAGCTAGAATTATTAAGATGATTTGATATGCAGTTATTCTGATTCAATCAGAGGGTAAATAAGAAAACCCCAGATTTTCTTCATTCTGTGGAAGACGCAATAAGCGATATTATGTCCAAAATGATAAGTTACCTGATGATAATTTAAAATTTTTGAATTCAAATCTTAATGCATCTACAAGTTTCAATAGTGTATGAAATTGCGAATTTTGCCGACGTTTCGTGAACATTGCAGTCCACTTCTTCAAGGCTGACCTGAAACGACTCCAGAAAAAACTCCTAACTTCGATATATATTAATTAACAGTTCACTAGTTCAGAATTGAAGTCCCAACTCATTCAAAACATCTTACTTTTCTCGCAAAGCTCGTTGAGTCTTCTTGATGAAGTCAATTACTTCTTAAATTCTTCTATGTATGATCCCTGGTGTTGGTTTTTTGGTCTCGGCTCGAGATGTTGGCCGGGGTCGGATTTCTGTCTCCTTTGATATGTCCTGTAGTACAGTTCGCTTGCCTCGTTTCAGTGGAGCGAAGTTTATCCTTGTATTATTAGGTGCTTGTTATTCTTCTGATGATGCAGAATTGGTATCCGAAACGGTTCCTTTCTGTCTCATTTGTTTCCGAATTCTAGAGGTACTTTGGGAATTTAGGATAGTTCTTCGCGTGTTCTTCTTTGGAATAAGCACACTTTAATGGATCATCCCGTTCTTCGCCGCGATTTGCGTCCAACTGTTCAATGAGGCATTCGGAACATCCAGGCTAGTTACCACAGTGATGAGTCCCATGACCGAACATTTGACATTGATGATAGTTCGTAGCTCTTTCCGAATTCTTGTATTTCTTTAGGTACACTTCAATGTATAAATGAACTTAGCAGCCTTGACAGATGTAAGATCATAAAGCGGTATGGATTGTAGGGAAATCCGAGAAAAACGATACGGTAGTACGTCTCCTCTCCTGATCTTCTTCTTCTTACATTCTCATATAGGAGCTGCTCACAGAATAAACTTGAGATTCCTATGCAACTCGCCACATTAGAAATAGAGAGGATGACCGTCATCACATTTTCCTGTGTGTGTAAAGATTTCTCGCCCTTAAGCGATGGTAAGGTTGGGATCACATTCCACGTATATCCACGTCTGATTCAATTCCAATAATGAAATCAATTGAACTTATATAGACTTCTGTTGAAGTGTCACTCATCACTGCGTGACAGTTTTCGCTTACTGACAGCCATAATGTAATCCATTCAGAAGTGATTTGAGAGGGAACTTTACTATTATTCCTATTATTACATTTTTAATGTCGTACTATGTATCAATCGTCTAGAGAAATACTCAATTTTATTGAGTAATTTCTCATTTGATGAATACGATTGTATATAAATACAGTTTACAGTGATAGTCCTAAATTTCAGAGAATATTCTAAATTATAGATTTCAGAGATCTTAGGAACATCCGCCGCATTCAAAATAAGGAAATCAATGATTATCCTCAACATAATCTGAGATATACTGGAGACATTCCAGGGATATCGATATTTCTGCTCTGTATAATATTATTTCCAATACCCCTGGGATCTCCTTGGATATGCCCAGGATATATTTTCAGGTGGTGGATATTCCACCTACGAATCAGGCATTCGAATTCGAAATTATCTGGAGAATTATAGCTATGAAATTTCTCATTACACTGAAGGAAGTGATGATCAATTGTATCAATATTATTCTTCGCGAAATATTAGGTGTTTCTGGTAATTCAGGTTCGAAACATAAATTTTCAAACTGCTCCTTGTGGCGAATGATTGAAAAAATACCTGAATATCATTGGAATCAACTAGCATGTGGAAGCTTGAGAAACAAAGGGCCTGAAATATACAATTTTGAAGATTTCCTTGGTTTCTCCTTTCAATGTCCCAACTCTTCTCTTTTCGACGACCTAAGAACAAATATCAGACTATGGAGCAGAATAGCAAACAATATCTCGAATGCTACAGATGTTCCGACATGGAGAAACCTGATTCTGGAATTCGTGAAGTAGTCGTACTGATGTTTCACATTGATTATGTAACTACCACAACTTGACTTCCGCGAGGATTGGTCTGAGTTAGGAAACATTGAGAATGTCTGCAAAAAATGCTATTCATACCAAGTTATCCTGATCTAATCAGAGAATAAATGAGGAAACACTATACTTCGCTCATTCTGTGGGAAACGCAGTATAAGATATAGTGTCGGAAATAGGGTGTTCCCTTCTTTATTCTTTCATATAATGAGAAAAATTGAGTAGAGAATTGATTTTCGAAATGTACTTTTGTATTATCTAATGGAATTAGAGAATTTTGAATCATATAACTGATAGTTTTGTAAGTGGTTCATAACACGATACACATTCTTGCTATCCATAAAAAAGACAATGAGTTCGAAAATAAGAATTAGCAATTTTGAGCAGAAGGCTCATAATGGAAATTTCAATGTATCTGAATGAAATAACCAAAATTTGATCCGAATCATTCAAAATATAATTCTTCTGAGAATTATATGCAGATATCATCTTTTAGGATTCATCTACGCGAATTTAGATTAATTTTTGTTACTGTTCTAAATACTAATGAGCATGGAAATATTGCTTAGTTACATTCTCGTCACTATTTCAATTCAATGGAACTACATTTTTTCCTATCGGAGGAAAAAGATGTGACAGAAATTTTATCATCGTACAGAATACTTTCCTACGGGCTTGACTTATTGATTTCAAGCTTCTCTGCTACAGAGTGGAAGTTCCATTATTATTTCCATCGTAAATTGATCACTGTAATATGCTCCTTCTTCTCATAAATGACATGTTCTCCATATTTCATTCAAATGAAGACACTTGATAAGTGAATATATTTTCAGATCTCAAAGTTCAATTGAACTCCACAACTGGTACAGAGCCAAACTTGAAAATCTCCCGAAAATATCTCAAGATGATATACAGCATGCCACAGAATTATTGTATTCATTCATTTTGACCTTCTCTCTACTATAATCTTGGATCACTTTGTATTTGATTTCGGATAATGAAATGGAATTTCTGAGATCAATGATAACCGTACTTGTCTTATTGGCCGGCATGCATTGTCAGGAGAATGACCGCTTATGGGCGAATGGACGTTGTTATTCTAATCCTAGCAAATAGCTGCTGAATATGGATTATCCTGCATAAAAAGATTTTTCTGAAACTTGAGATTCCTGAAATCATCAATTGATTGTGAGAGCTGAACGAATTGTGTTCACGAATTTCTAAAGTATTTTGTTGTTGGAATGGTACAAATTGGGATAGAAAAGTCAGGGAGATTTTCCGTTCTAACATGATTCCTCCAATGTTGATCCTATAGAGATTTTCGATGACCACGCTCGGCGAATGAATTTGAACTCATTCAAATATAAGTTGCAGCCCTTTCTTTATTTTGGACAGTGCCTTGGAACTCAGCATTTCAGGGCATCTTTACATTATAATCGCTGGGTCGTTCCTTTTCCTCTATCGGGACCGAAAAGGAAACCATTTCTGCTCCTGTGAAATAGTTCTTATATAATCTTTTTGTCACTCTGGAGCTGAATTTGTCCTTTGTGTTACTAAATTTATTGTGAGACCTGATACAATCAGTTTATGCACTCTAAGAAAACCTGGATCTACGGTATTGTATTGATTTTGGAGTGGTTTTCACTTTTTACTCGAAGAATTTTGTCTACCTCATTTGTTTCTTCATATAAAGAAAATGCTTCCATCAGAATCGATGAGAATAATTTTGTATTATAGACTCTCATTTACAACATATCAGTTCGCGACAGTTCCGATCGATTATCTACTGCATATGAATGCCACAGGTTACGACGGAATCGCAATAAAAAGCCAGCGGAACACTCGCACATCTTGAGGACGTGTAATCTCACGATTACCCCAATGATGAACTATCCGGTATGTTAGGTACTAATGGGAACCTTTTGATAGGCGGTGACTCATGCCTTATAATAATATAATAAATTGGACGATATTCTATAGAGGATTGACTTAAACCATAACGGAGGTTTGTTAAAGTCTCATGATCACGAGCAATTTATAATTATTTAAACTGTGTCACGATAGATCACAATGTAATAATACACGATTGAATATACTGAAGGACCACCTCACTTTGCATATTATTGATATATTCTGTAAATTCAATGCGGGTACAGACATCGAAAAATCGAAACGTGCGCAAATGCCAACGGTACCTAACGGAACGACATATCTATTCAATGACCAGAATATAAATGACTGGTCAATTCTTGTTCAATCTTTTATTTCGAATTCTCAGAAGTACACTGTGCTGTCAGCAAATAAACTTCTATTCATTGTAGTTGACCGGAACCTCACTGTTCATTAGCTCGTTTCGAAGGTTATATGATCTTCTTCTAGTCATATGTACATCACCTCAAGCTCAAGCTGATAGGGAAGGACATAGCACTCAGAATGTCAGTAGCAATGATTTTTGTCGGAAAATCGCAAAAAATCCAGGTTTTTGGGCGAGCTATATTTCGGTTACTATTGGAGCTAGGAGATTTTCTCGCAATAGCATGAGATACTATTCATTTATTTTCATAAGCACAATTCTTCCTGCAGGATGCGATGGAGAGCGTTCATTCACGTGAACGTAAATTTTCGCATCTTCCCAGAATTATTGCGCGGGAAGCTCAACTTTGCGACTGCCGCAAACTGAGATTCTTCGATGACATGCCAAAATTAAGACATTCATGGCGTATTCTTTCACAAATTTGACAGAGAATTGACCGATAAATTTCCGATTGAGCTAATACTTTTTTATGTGAAGACTTTCATTGTAAAATGCATGACTCCTGTTCTCTTTGAGCTAGATACCTCATCTTCACTCGTTTGGGAGTTGGAAGAACAAGCTTCAATGGAAGAAATTGTCCCAAGAATATAATCAAAGAATTAAATTTGTTATGAACAATCAAAATGTTC
Organism: Neuroterus quercusbaccarum; assembly: GCA_900490065.1. NCBI lineage: Eukaryota > Metazoa > Arthropoda > Insecta > Hymenoptera > Cynipidae > Neuroterus > Neuroterus quercusbaccarum. The sequence goes on from UWOG011315547.1 coordinate 11,089, forward strand.
AAATCGATTTTTAACTAGTTTGACCCCTATTATTTGAGTTCTCAGTACTTT
>UWOG011340303.1:0-10789 GCA_900490065.1 Neuroterus quercusbaccarum
AGGTAGATCACAGAAAAAAGTTTAATAATATTAAGGGAAGTGTTCTGCCCGTTTTTGGATTCGGAAAAAACTTCTGCTGAGGCAAATGAGAGTGAACTTTGGCAAGTCAATAGTGTTTGAGAATCACCCTTTCCGATTGAAAGATGTATATTTTGGAAGAGTGAGTATACGAAGGTCAGCTCCCGCAGGTGATAAGATTCTGATAGCATAGTCAAGTCAAAAGTTTTGAATAATGTAAGACAAACTGAAAGCGAGCATGCAGAGAATTAGCCTCAACATCAAAGCGGGGAGAAACTATGGTTTTCTAAGGAAAGAGTGAGGAGCAATCATGCAACATTGCATGAGACGATGCGAAATCTCGGGAAGCTGATACGTTCGTATAACTGAGAAGCTTGTTCACTGAAGACGAGAACGTGGATGAAGAGTGAGATGGACTGATAAAGTAAGGTAAATTGTTGATTCGCTCGAGCAGAATCTATCATCAGAAGTATGAATATATCAGATGAAGTTCCGATGACCATAAATGATTCTGTATTTGGATTGACTCTACTATACGATAGCACGATATGGGTCCTTACACAAAAGATGAGAGTACCATCAAAGTAAGAGGCATGAGATTTCTGCGAAAAGTTCGAAAAGAATCCTCGTTTGAAGAGACATGAGGAACCACAGTCACGCGAAATCTTGCATCGAAAAATTCACAGACGTGGATGAAGCTACGAGAGTATTCCAGGACACACGAGCTATGACGGCATATAGTAAGTTAGAGAAATATCAGTGAAGTGAATGATCACTGGAACCGATGACTTCATGTACTGGTAGAGCCGAATGAGAAATCTCACATGATGACTCTATGAGGCTCTTCATTCGGAGTGATTTCTATAGAGATTATTTAGCAACTTGGGTCGAAGTGGCGTTGCAGAAGGACCATGCGCTATTGCACTCCATCCGAGTAGAAGTGTTAGAAATTCTGATACACAAACGTATTACTTTGGAATTTTTTGTGATGTGAATTTTTCTGCCTATTGGACATTCCGCGATTCATTCTTCGGTCAATTCTTCAACTGCGCAACTGTTCGTGTTCATTATCGCACGCTTCGAACTTCGAATAGCGGGTTCATAGATTCCACGGAAGAGTGTCATTCTCTTGGATAATTTTTGCAATATTGCACATACTTCACCATTGGGCGTTGATAATACAATTTCTTCTTCGGTTGCTATCGGCAAAAGTTTATAATCTGATTTTTTTATTTGAACAGGTTTATTAAGAGGGAAGAGGTATCTGCGGAGTTTGAAGGTTCGGTTCGAATTGATCTAAGGACTGAGTAAGAGGCGGTTTGGCATAACGCGCTAAGCCAGCGAAGGACTGCGGAATGGTAAGGTGACAAGTCGTGTCTTGAGAACGTCTGCCAGCAGAACAAGGAGATTCGCAGATAGAGACGTGAGAGTTGAGGTCTCTATCAGAAGGGGACTTGGACTATGATCCTAATTCTGCGAAAAGAAATGTGAAATTTCGTTATTATTTGAGTGCTCAATGGTATGTTGGCGTGCCATGAGTTGTGAATCGAGTTGTGATTGCCAATGTTGTCATCAGCATATTTTTCGACTGTTCGCAGCATTACCATACAGTCATGCTTGTCAGAATGAAACTGTGAATCATGTTATTCAGGAGGAAATATTATTCTCAGATTTCATTTGAGTCTGGGATAGTCATGAGATACCAAGTAAATCGCGTGGTACAATGGAACGAGAACGGTGGAAATTCTCCGCAGCATTCTTCCTGGACTAACATGCGCGTTGAGAAAACTACGAGTACTTTGGAGTAGATCTCTTGATCATTTCCCGCTCAAATTTCCACGCAGACTGCACTCAGCATCCGAATCGCAATGATTTTTAGATTCATAGAATCATGTACAGTCACTAGGGATACTGGAGTCGAATCCGATTCTTCAGAGGATTCGATTCTTCGCGCTCAGAAATCGAGTTTTCGGAGTCGACTTTCTACGCCCCTGATTCGATTCCGGAATAGATTCTCGACGCCGGGAATCAAATTCTGTTCTTCATTCCGATCATTGGAGCCGGCCATGTGTTGTGAAGATTAGACTTGATCAATCATGATGAATTCTGTATTTTCATCAAAATTGACTAATAATTCGAATTGAAATTGCATTATTCGTAGGCTTTCATGAAGTGATGAATCAATGTCGAATGATTCGATTCAAACGGCAGAATCGAGATCAAATCTTCGTTTTTCACGGTGGGATCAGGGTCGAAGATTTGATTCCGAATGTCAATTCTTCGATCTCCTGCGGATCGTTATTGGAACAAAAACTTCGTGGTATAATATTTCTTGGGCGCTCCTCCTTATCGGCTAAGTCACGATGTAATCGCTATATTGAAGGGTGAATGGCAAGTAGATCAACAAGTACTCCAACACTACGGCGTGCTCCACAGTTTGAATCAGATAGTATTTAGCCTCATCCTCCAAAAGTGAGCCTCTACAGTGTTTTCTTGATTCCTCTACGTTCTCGTAGGAACTCTTTGGCAGCAAAAACAAGAGGAACGGAACAATGACGGTTCTGTTCAGTGACCCTCCGCTAACTGATAATAGCTCCCTCGGCATGTTCTACAAGCAATATACAGAGTACAGAAGATTCCGGTGAAGCCTAGATCATCAGTTGAGGGGTATCAGTATTCCTCACAAGGTGTATGTCAGCAGAGCTGACTGGTGTTTTTGTCATTTGAAAATTCTGGTAATAAAGAGAGAGGTAGAGTGGCTTGATTTAATGTGGATTAATAGATGCTTGGCCGCCAGATATATCAATGAAGGCCTGTTAAGCCTTGGAGGGTATGGATGTGGATTCAATTTCTTGGATCTGCTTGAGAAATCATACCGCTATTGCAGTAGAGTTTATGAGTAGTGACGAAAAGGTTTCATTTTCCAGGCGACGTTAGGGCGCCAACGTTCTTCCGAAACGTGAAGACTCACATCACGTACTGCCAAGCGAATATGATTGCTTACTTGTTCACTGTTATGCAATTCCCACCATACATTGCGTGCGGGGGAGTGAGAAAACAAATAAACGGCAGACGCAAAGATCGAATTGGATATCTGAAGCGCACTGAGCTGATCTTTCTCAATCCAGCTAATACTCTCACATCTCGAATTGAGAACAGGAGTGAGGCTCTCAATGTGTCTCCATGTTCTGATGAACTAGTCAAGTTAGAGCAACCCCGGATTGTTCGCGGAAATTCCATTTCATATTATATTCGGGTGAATTCCCTACAATCTGTTAAAAAGAATCGTACATTAGTTCCACGTGTTTTCATCTGGCTCCGCTGCTGCTGAATTTGTCCCAGTCAATTTGCTTGACATCCACAATCCTAGAGAGTCTCAAGCGGCTGGTAGAGGTATATATAAGGATAAGTTTAGTGTAGCCTCTGCGAATTTCAACAAGGACTGTTAGGTTATATTTACGCTCGAATACTCACGAATCGAAAGTTGGACAAATGCAGGAAGTTCCTCATAAGGTTCTGAATATGCAGAAAAACATTCGGCTCAACTGTTAGTCTAGTTCTCAAAATGTGATATGTATGTGGTGGATAGACGTAATGAGGCAATGAGACCCACTAGGCTCCCAAGCGACATTGGAACGCTGCACTATCAAGTGTCAATGGGATCGATAGTAGATATGAATGAGGCAGACGAAGGATGATATTGTCGCAAGAGGTTGAAAGCTGAATGAAGGAGGAGAGAGAGGCTGTGAAAGCTCTTCTGAAGCGCATAGGTTCAGTTGCAGTCAAAGTGAGTAGAGTTAGGCTGGAGAGTGGGAAGTGGGAGGGAGGGAATTAGAGAGCTGTGCGGAAAACTCCATGATCTAGGATCTCAACAAATCAGAAGAGTTGTGCAGAGAATGACGAATTACGACGCTATGAACGAGGGGAGTGCAAAAAAAACGACCAAGAGATGGTATTCTGTTATGAAAGTTGATGGAGGAATGTCGACGTTCGCGAGAGTCAAAAAAATCATGTGAAGGTTTCAGATGGACTTTCATCGAAGTGATTTTAAGGGTTATATAGACAAGCGCACGAAAGTAGATGGAGTGTTGTACTAGGAAAAAGTTATGATGGAAGAGAGGGAGGAGGCGTTCCGGAGGTCTATCCAGGAATTTCATTCTGCAGGACTAATTTGGAAGTATGTGAACGAGGAAAAATGTGAGTTATTCGAGCTGAAATTACAGGAGAGGTATATCATCGTAGTGTGATAGAGAAACTGTGATGTGAGGAATTCTAGAGGAATCAGATTTTTTCGCGATTAAGTGAAAGGTGCTAGTGATAGAGTATGTGGTCATCCATATTCAAGGATGAAAGGAGGCAGAAAAGTTCACAATGAAAGGAAAAGTACAATCTGACCGTCATCATTTGAGTCTGGTGATGGAAGTGGGGAACGGCAGAATATAAGGTAGGTCGAAATTCGAGACAAAGAAGACTTTAGGCAAGCTGCGGGAGCCGTTGGAAAGAGTGTGCTTGAATGTAAAACAGAGTGAGGCATAGAGCTTGGCAATTGAGCACACAAACGGTCAACAAGAGACTGAGAGGGATAGTGATGGAAATGTTGAGATGTTGGCTGGTTAGAAGGGTGGATAGAAGCGTCCATATCGTCACTGTATGTAGAAGGAGATGGGAATAGGATGATGTTCATGAATTTATTGTGGCGTGGGGTTGGAGGGATACTTGAATGAGAAGGTAACGAGAGTATATGAAGTGAGAGAAGATGAGGTGGAGGTGATATGGAGAAGATATCTGGGTATAAGGAGGTCGAAGTTGAGTGCGGAAAGTTCCATCGTTATAATAAAAAAATGAGAAAGGAGAACAGAAGTGAGCGAAAATCAGTGCAGGAGTTAGGAGAGTTCATGACCTGAGCTTTCTGTTCTAGATTTATATGAGAGAAAATGATGATATAAAAGTGTGAGAAAAGGGCTGATATCGTGACAGGCAGCCAGTGTGGTTGGACAAGTAGTGGTTCCCGAACTATCCTGAGAAAAAAATGGACTTGTATGACTCGCTTGTGATGATTCAACTATTTTCCTAAGTGGATTTGTGCTGCTGGGAGCAGAACGAGGAGCCGAACAGGATAGAAGATAACTAGGGTACAGGAGATGAACAGAACTTGTTTCGAGATGAAAAGGTGGACATGAAGAGAGTTAGAGAGATCGTGGAAGGAAATAGAAGGATTTGAGTATCGTCGTTCAATGAGAACTATGATGTGATTATGATGAGGGAAACAGCACATCATTTCTGTTCGAGAGGAGAAAGGAAAGAGAGGTGTTCATGCGAGGGGTGGAATGAACGAGTGGAGCCTTGGCAGGAGGAATGCGATGGTATAGAGGGGTCGTGAAAATGAGAATGAAGGTATGATCGCAGAGAAGCAAGAGAAAAAGAACTGTTTCATGGATGATGATTCAGAATTTCTTGTCCTGGAAAAACAGTCTCATATTGCTGAAGAATAATGAAACTGTGGTTTCATCGATCAATGAATTCCAAATGGGATGAGTTAAATTCTGTATGAAGGAGACGAAGACAAAATTCGCATAGAACTGAAGATCAAATTAACGCGTTTGATCATTGAACAAATTTACAAGTGTCTCGCGAATTCTCTATCAAACAGGTTCATGGATTCTACGAAAAATCGATTGTACGTTTGATACTTCGCTCATCATCACATAAACATCACCATTGAGCTTTGCGGGAAAAATTTGTTGTTAAGTTGACATGATACTGAGAGAACGATTCTTGTTCCTTGATAGGAATAGTTCAAAAGGGGGGAGTTCTTGACTTTGAAGTCATAATACCCGGTTCGGATTTTTTTCGGATATAAGTACAATTTATTCGAATTCCTTCAACTTGAACCTGAATACGCAAGAGTAAGTTCGGCTACAAAGTGGAGACCTGGATGTGGCCATGTCTGGTCCAGAGCAGGGATGAATTCGTCATAAAAACCCTAATTCTAACTCGTCAAGAAGAAATGGAAAATTCTCTGGATTAAAGCTCCAGGTACGTGACCCGGTTTAGTTTGCTCATAGAGATGACTCCTGAATAATTCACCGTATCTGAGGATTTCAGACGACCTTTGTGGCAGAATTCCAGTCCACCTGACTCACTATAGGCAGAAACTGTCTGGTGACAATTTTCTGATACTATTCTTGAGTCAAAACTACATTCATGAGCAGTCAAAATGCTTTTATGGGCAGATATTTCAAAATTGATTTGACAGACTTACTGGAAGTTGTTTCTCAGGGGCCGTTAGTTCCGTATTATTTTTCAGCACGTTCCTCATTCTTGTGTCACTGTCATAATATGGGTCACATAAATGCTCAAATTATGAAACATATCTGAAAATCGTAGATATATCATAATATCCTATGAACTGATGAGAGTCAGTCTAAAAGCCGACGATGAAACTAGAATATAGTACTAACTCTGAGTTTCTGATTTGTGGAAAGACTTGTTCATGTATGATTCGAAAATTTCATCGAGAAAATAAATAATGTATACCATACCACTCCATCACGTATTATCATTCTTGAGATAATCATTATCTCATTATCAATAACTTCGGAATATATCGGCTCAAATATTTATATTCGATAAGAGTTACTGTGATTGAAGAGTTTGCTGGAATTATCCCATCAAAATCATGTGAGTATTGACGCATTCTTCCGAGTTCAAGGAAGAGCTGCTCACTGGATGGAAAATTTATATTCTCTCTGCCACGATGTTATTCCTATTTGAATAAACCTGTTTCATTATTGGGAGTTTCAGCATTTTTTTGAGGAGTCCATTATCATGAATTTTGGGATGATTAGAATACAGTCTGATATAAAAAACAACATGAACCAATTTGTATCTGAAATAATGGAATTCTAATTGATATTGAGAGAATCTATCTATTGATGGTCTGCGAAATTGTGGATTACAAACGCAAAATTCTGAAATTCTTCGTGATTGGGTTCTTCTTCCCTGCTGGGCATTCTGCGATTTCCTCTGTAGTCATTTCTTCAACTTCACCGCTTTCCATGTTCATTTTCGCCCGTCTCGATCCGAAAAAAATAGGTTTATACATTGCCCGAAAAATCCTCTGTCCGTTCGAAGATGACTTCTCCATTATCGCAAAAGCTTCGCCATCGGGCGTAGATAATACAATTTGTTCTCCAGCTGGCATGATATCAAGAGTAAAATTTTTGTTTCTCAATCGAATAGGTATTTCGGAAGGGAAAACGTATCTTCGAAGTTCAAAAATCCGGCTCGAATTCCTGTCAGGAATGAGTCTGATTAATTCAAGTTCATCAGGCCTACATCCAAATACACGAATTAAATGTCGGTTTTGAGTAGGAGACCTTGACCTGGCACAAGGTAGCGTTCCAAAGAGTGATGAAGGCTCGGCAGAATGATGAGTAGGAGCAAGAGAAAGATTCGTGTCCAGAGGATTCCTGATATCAGCAGAAAACAAAGGTCGAGAACACGGAACATCAGGATTAGGTTCATCCTGAGACGAACGCTCGAACTGCGAACCTGACTCTGCAACAAAAGGGACATGATTCTTGTATTCAACTGCATAATCGTGAGTTGACATGCCATCAGTTAGAAATTCTATTATCTCATGTTGTTCGTCATGAATGAAACTCAAAGTTACATCTCGTGACAGGGAGAATCCTCTTTGCCACTCTGGCATTCACTTAAGCCTCAACGTCAATCAGGCATTTGCTTATAAAATTGCAGGTATACTCATGCTTGAGATTCAACATGAAAGTGTGCATGAAGTTAGACGTCAAATGAGTGTGTTGAAATGAAGCGATTAACGTACAAGTTGCAAATGAAATAGCTTCTGGATTGCAGCGTCAATCCAGGAAACCATGTGAACATTTCACGTCAATTTCTAGAAGGGTACATTGTTCGATTGTAATCCATGTAGGACTTCTTGCCTGAATTTTCATAAATGAGTGGACATTGGTCCTCGAAATTCCGAAAATCGAACTTCTAGCTGAAAGTCCAAAAATTACAGTTGAAAATTCATAATCCTGAATGGAAATTCATGTTATTATGTTCAGAACTTGAGAGGCAACTCCGTTCGTTTGACAGCGGATATTTCTTAATTCAGAATGTCACTCTTTTGTTTGTGAGGGGAATGTATGCTTCCCGTGGAGATTCAACTGTCTCCTACCCTGAATAGCAACAAGTGTGGTTATTCCCTATTATATCTGGTTAGCGATTAACGCTCACGACAGCTAAGATGAGGTTCGTTGGATGTGCGAGGAATAGTACCTTGGGGTTGCTTTATATCATTTCGCGCATCAAAAAAACTGTCAGATTCTTCATCATGTCACTAGCATGATGTTGATAAGACTATGGAATGCTCCAGGTGCTTGCATTCCAGAATCGTTTTATTGCAGGTTCTGGGTATTGTATCAACGTGTTCTTGACTCTGCATTATGGCTAACTGTCAACTTTGGTATATAGACAAAGTAGCAAAGATCCTATCAGATGTGGAGGATAACAGAAATCCACCTGCAGTTATAAATATATGTATGATTCACTGTTTTACTTACTTATAAAATTTAGGATTACAGTCGAGGACAGGGCTAGGATACAGCATATTCTCATTTCTTCGAATCAGAGGCGAAGTGATCAATGTATCGATGCTGAATTCTCGGAACATCGTAATTGATATATATTGTACTGCTACGATTATTGATATAATTTACAATACTATTCTCATTACACGCGAAAGGAGATTCTCTAATATTTACATTTGATAAGAATCAGTTTCGAGAGGAGAACTGGATCACAAATTAAAATGGAAGTGACGTATCCAGACGGGCTTGAAGAGAAAGTGATAATTTTGATATTTGCGAGAATTTTATGAGACTTCAGGAAATTTTCCAGAATATAGAGTTGAACAATGATATTCACTAGTTCGAATGGATTTCAGAATATTCATTAGTGTTTCAAGGACTTTAAGAGCTGTTGGATGATCAGAATCGGATAAATAGGCTGATTGTGGAAACCTCCTCTCATATTCCAAAACCACCCTTGCGAAAGTAACGCGTCTTCCGTGCCATCAGCGATTCATCAGGCATTAGATTAGATAATGTCTTTTCGATTCAATTTTCATCAAATTTGTGAGGTTCATGGAAGCTCTTGGATCATTTTTCACCCCACTCTCACAAATCAGGTTGCTCGATTTTGCACCTCCTGATCTGTTTACGTTCGAATTTGGACGTGCGCAGCTAGTATACAACCAAGAGTGAGCGTGCAAAAATGATACTCTGCAAACTGTGCATGTCTCGATTGTTGCGAACACATTCCTATCTGAGGAGGCCACGTGAACAAAGGACATCCTGCCAACTATGCGAGTCTTCATGAATACGATCTTCTTCCATCCAAAATTCCGCGCGCATGGTTATGAGAACCCCAAATATGCACTAACTGAGGTCAAAATATACAGTTCTCTGTGTTTTAGAAATGCTCGTTGATTTGTTATCCGGGGACCTCATCGGTCTATTCAGCACGAGAAACTCCAGAAAAGTCCCAGATTCGCACCTGCACAGTCGTACCAGTGGTCTGTTACGTGTACAAGTGTACTACCATTCATCCATGTGCACAGTTGGAATCGTTTATACTTGCTCAATGTAGAGTTGTTCTGTACCTGGAATGGAAAATGTACATTTGTGACAAAAAAACATATGTGTAATAACTAATCATACTGGAACTCATTCGTGGTGATTCCGAGGAATTTTGACCAGTGTATGCTGATTCATTTCTGAATAACATCTATTATTCAACTGTGGATTGGGAAACGAACATATTTGCGCGAGGTAGCGACTATCAAGACCCATAACTCATCCCCTCCTAATTCCAATCACAACATATTCCCAACATCTTGGATCGATCTAAACAGTTGAAGCAGATCCATGCGTATCTCACTATACTCTCTCCACGGGAATTTGGATTTCACGGGACGAATAGCGCAAAGGTCGCAGATTCACTTTACAGAGGGAGTATCACAGTTTATGGAGTATTTTCCATGTTGTAGCATCTTCTCTGTTGTCCAATCTTCCTATGAGTAGCTTCATATCGCTTTTGTAATGTTTGCGACATCGTCTCTTTTCTCGATTCCTCAACTTTCCCCTTGATTTCGGGAGGCGTTAAATGGTATTCCTCAACTCCTGTCTCATTCCTCCTGAAAACCGGATCCATTCTATCGGGATTGTCAATAATATTGGAAGTTGACGAGAGGTTCGATTATACATACTTATTTGAGCGCGTCGGTCGTGCGATTGTGACGTAATGGGGAAGAAATTTGCGTAGGATGGAGAGAGATGAGAATACCATTTGAATCGATATCAAAATCGATATTGTTCCCTCTCGGCTGTTAATGTCTTGAATTCGGTTGCAGCGCTCATGGGATCATGGCGGAGAACGAACGAGGAAGGGGATGATAGCGTCACAATGGATTCATCTTGTCCACGACCAATCAGAAGCCGTCCTATTCCTCCTCATAGGACCAAGTCATCACTCATCCTCTCTGGAAAGGAAGAGGGAACTCGGCTTCATCCGTCTTCCCCCGCTTGGCTCTCCATGCGTTGGATATTGATCTTCCAAGGAAGGTATGATGAAAATGATATCACTTCTTGGGGTAATACAACTCCACTGTCACTGCGATATTGTCGCTTCATGAAGTTCGAAATTCGGTAATGGATCATAATCAGTCATTTGCAGTCATGATGAA
>UWOG011390816.1:0-10249 GCA_900490065.1 Neuroterus quercusbaccarum
ACCAATAATTTGTGTTCATAATTTTGAGTCAATGTTTGATCGTTCTTCAGGTCTTTCTAAAATGTACTTGACTCTCTTCTTCGAGGAGTAAATCAAAATAGTTCATCCTCCTACATGAATCAAAATAAAAATCAGAGAAAAATAACCATAGGCGTATGATAATTCAATTATCCATACGAAGATGGAATGGATGGTCATAGTTGAAAGATGAAAATGTAGAGGACCAGTCCGTTCTCACGAATGGTCCAGGAGTTAATTCTGACTATTATGATAAGGTGAGGCTCACCTTCGAGAATAATCAATGTATCATCTTTGGATAGCTACTGCGATCATCTTGTTTTCACTCATATCGACTATCCACAGAGGAGCGAATGACCCATCGCAGAGGGTCAACCTGACTAACCACTGTTGATGTGATCTTCAGAGGTCTTGTGAGGGAATAATCATCATGCGCTGTACACAATTGATTTTTACATAAGTGATCTTGAATCAGCACGCAAACCAGTCTGATTGTTGACGCGATGTTCCCCGCAATTCCGAACATTCATCAAAACCTGAGTGCATAAGAGAGGCAAGATAAAAAGTTGATTGGGCCCATTATTTTGAATTCCTAGCGTATGATAGACTACATAGAAATTTTTTTTCCACGGCAGCGAATGGAATGATTCGGCTAAATGATTTTCTCCATATCACTGGAATTCCTGTGAGTGTGATATTGCTGTTGATCAGTTCTGTTGAGGATAAGCATATCTTCATCATATAACCGAATGACAGTACGGAAAACTATGAGAATTTCCATTTTTCATTCAATTTTCCTCGATAGACATTTTTTTTCGCCTGCATGATGTCAAACTGAACAAATAGTTGTCGTGCCGAATGCAGTACAGGACATGTTCAACTATAATACTGCTCTTCTTCCAATTGGGAAAATTACCTCCATTCGACATTCATTTCGATTCACAGAATCCGGAGTTTTTGGTCTCTGATCCACATACAGAAACTTCTTTTCGCCTGTGTTATCCAGGATATCACATATCAGTTCAGCGAGTGCATTCATCCACGTGGAATGAATGATAATTATCATGCATGGAAGGATATGGATGTTCCTCTGGAACTACCATCGAAAAATTGTGCTCCAAAGGATGTTGATCAAGACGCACTATATAATTTTCCTCCAGAGTGCTGTAGCTTCAAGAATGCGGAGAACGCTCTCTACATGAGCATTCCCATAATTTTCTCACTGATAGTGGTGATGGGAACGTTCCCACTGACAAGAGTGAAAGCTCCTATGGAGTTTGTGTCGACAGTGTGAGTGGAGTATGAGAGTGAAACACTGAAGGAAGTTAAAAGTTTTTGAGATGAGTCAGGTTGACGAGGATTCAGATAAAGTTGTGAACAAGAGTTTGGAGCTTTCGAGTGGGTGAAGAGTGGTTCGGAGTTGATCAGGGAATGGAGAAGGAGCCGAAAGTATTTGTGCAATTGCTGTTGAATGAGAGATGAAAGCAAAATATAACAGTTTTCGGTAACTTCAACAGAGTTCGGAAGAATTCGTCGGTTGCATAACGTGCTCAATGGAGGAGTTCGCATTACTGTCGGGAGAGGAGAGAGTCACAGAGCTAGGAGGCTCCAGCAAATCAGCTGGCCTCGATGTAAATGGTGAGTGATTTCTTCAGACGCCACTGCTGTCAGCAACTTCTGATCTGTGATTCACCTGCGTCCGTATCTAAGGAAAGAGCTGCCCAAAGAAAAACGCAACCATGAAATCGAGCAATAAAGAGTCTGACGCATGTGAGGTTGGAGATCTCTTTTAGGGTTATGATGTAACTGAGGAGGTGCTAGAAGTTGCAGTGAAACAGATGCAAGAAAACTATAACGTGTAGGCGATAACGACGTGAAATAGCTAGAAACGGTAGTGAAATAGTGATACATCAAAGTTGGTAGTAAGACGGAGGGTGAGCTGCAAGTTACTGGTAGTGGGTAGATCGAATCATGCAAGGAAGAGTCAAAGAGCTCAAGAATGAACAGGTGGACGTGGGAGCTAGAAGAATGATATTGTCCATTGAGGGGGAATAGAGGACTAACGACTTAGAGATGGAGAGAAGGTTCGGAGAAGCTTCTGCGTGAAGTTAGGCTGGAAGCAGCGAAGGAGTAAGCAGCGGTCTGCGTCGTTTGATTGAAAGACTGCAAAAACAAGTCAGAGGAATGATGAAATGGAGATCAGATGAAGTATGAGAAAGATGCGGAAATGTTGAAGTGAGAAGAGCAGTGAGAGTTGTTGAAGGTGATGCGGGTGGACTTATGACTTAGATATTTGAAAGGGAGGTTCAAGCATGACGGTTGAACAGTGGAGATGCTGAACATGAACGTAGCAAAGTTGAATGATAAATATAAGAATTCGTGCAGGTATGTCCAGACATGAGCGAATATGGGACTGGTGAGAACGTGAATAAAGTGAGAAGTAATGAGAAGGTAGAGTCGAGGTTCGCAGGGGTTCATAGGCGGAATCATCAAGAGTCATCTAGGTTGAAAAACGAAGAGGGTGCGAGCACGGGAGTTTTGACAGAGGTTGTAGATGGAATAATATTGGAGGATTTCATGATACAAGGAACTTCCATGCGAATATGCTGATAAAGAGATGCCTTCACGGGGAGGTAGGCAGTTTTGGGAGGAGATCACTGAATGAGGTTATAATGATTGGAATGGAAGGATCCTGAACAACTGGACGCAGGATGGAAGCTGGCAATGGCAGGTGTCCTTGATATATGTGTATTGATGATCCCAACCAATTCGATCAAACAAAAAGTTTCGGAACTATCAAGAGACTATAGCCTGAATATTCAATATAACTCCAAAATGACTCGCAATCTGCGAAAACTATTCGATTTTTTTCAAATCCTTTGGAGCTGAGAATCCAATCCAATCTCATCCAATCAAATAAAAAGAAGATTTTCAGAACACAGAATCTAGAATGGAACGCCGATTCCACTCAATCAGAATTAAATCTATTGCGAATCAGAATGAAAATTCCAATTGAGTTCCCGTGTCCAATGGAAGAGGTGGATTTCATCGAATAATCTTCTCACCTTCAAGATCGAAGAGTTTTTATCTAGGACATCTTTATCATCGCGTTGATACTTTGAAGGATATTTTCCTTCCGCAATTGAAGAAAACACCCGGCATATGAAATTGAGGATGTTTTTCGGAACCACTCCAGAAACTTATGAAAAGCGATTGCCATCCATGAAGATGACCCTGGCTCCTTCAAGAATTGCGCTCAATCATCATGTTGATTCAAAAACAAAGAAAATGAGAGAGAATATATCAGGATAATCTAATCAAATGACGATGTCATTTATCAGATTACGATTGCAGAAACTTTCGTATAATTCGTGGAAGAATGAAATTCTTCATAGGTTTCAGAGGATTCCAAATTATTTGTGATTATTTCATGATTCTGTTCTTTCCTCAGTTGTGAAGAATTGAGATTCGCCGTACTATGTTCATATCCATGGCGATCATCCTTTTCGTGTTGAGTGCTGAAACGGCCTCGAAAGATTTCATTCCTTGAGAATTCGGTTCTTAGGATTCTCAGGTACCTTCGATATGACCGGAGTCCTGGTGAAGACTCTCGATTCTCTGTCAAGTTCAGTCCTTAAACAACCTGCTCGTCCTCCATATATTCAGAGACGCTAATGAGGTTACTTATCTCACGCGGATTCCTCACCTCAGAAGCCTGATAACCCTTGAATGATTGAGGCTCCGTTTGAGGTTAGTTATTTCTGTCAATCTACTCGTTTTGAAACTTAGTTATCTCCAACATGATCGAGGATCCAGCGGAAACAATGCCTTTCCCCTAAGTTCAGTTTTCAGAACACTCAATCATCTTTGATTCGATTAGAGACTCGTGAGCGGTAAGCCATTTTGATTCAGTTCCAAAAATAACTGGACTTATCGAATAAATCCTGGGATTTCTCTATCTGATAATTCAAAGATTTCGAGCTGCTTCGAGGACATCCATCTCAAATTCATGATACCTTCCCTTCAAGTGTCCGAGTGCCACCTGGGATGAGAATTGCAATATCATCAGTGAGATTGCTTCCGACGAACTGACTCCTAGAAGAACCGCGATCAAATAATCATGTTGAATGTAAAACAGAGGAAATGAAAGAGAATGTATCATAATAATTATATCAAAAAATGATACCATTCATCAGATTGTGATTGCAGAATTTTCCATTTAATTCATGAAAGAACAACATCCTTCTGAGTTTTCTTTATCTCATGTTCTAAGGATTTTGAGCTGCTTCGAGAACATTCATCTCAAATTTATGATACCTTCCTTCAAGTGTCCAAGTGCCACCTGGAATAAGAATTTCAATATCATCATTGAAATTGCTTTAGGCAAACGGAAGAACAGAGCATGGTTGTTCTATGTGAACTGGTTGAACCAATCAGATTCATAAATTTATAACTTGTTTTCCAAAGATCTTAGCTTCTCATGAAAAGAAGAATATCGTACTCTTAACTATTGTGGAGGAAGCAGTTAGAAGGGAAGAAAAAGCCTAGAGAATATTTCTTGCCTGGGAGGTATGTACGAGACCAAAAATGAACAATGAATTGAATGAATATCTTTCGGAACTAAAGGACTCCAGGATTCCCCCTGTTTACTCGATTCATCATTTCTACGGGAGTAACAGTCTGTGGAATGAATTTTGTTCAAACCTACGAGTGAGATTTGAGATCGTAGACGGATCTCCAGACTCACAGAAGGAAATAAGTGGAGCTGCGACTCAGATCAATTTGATCAGGTGAAAATATTTACAACAATCTCACAATCAACGAAAATAGTATGATAGTTCAGCTCAGGGTTCCAAAACTACATGTTGAATCAAAGATCATTGATTCTCAGTTCATCACATCCACTGAGAGCAGAAAATTGATCGGAACGAGTTCATGGTGGCCCTAAGGAGTTGTGAGGGTCGCCGATTCTGAATCTAGGGTGATAATATAAGAATTTGAAATGACGGTTCCAATGTGGTGCATCTGATTATGCTATCTACTTCGAATCATTGACATCAACCTTGTTGACTTGAGGATAATTATCTCGAGGTTTCTGGATTGATGATCCCGAATCTGAGTTCGAATGTAGGTTACCATTTGTTTCCCATTCATCCGACGTTTGTAATAAATTCATCAGCAAACAACGCAGCACAGCTGATGACAATCAAGAATGAGTGTTCCGTGTTTCATGCCAATCGTGTGGCAACTCTTGGGAAGGAAAACCCTGATCTCCTTATCAAGCGAGGTACATATCAATGACAAGTGCAAATCGCACCTCAATCCAATGGTTAAGTGCAATAGCAGTGTCCTGTTATCTCAGGAAGTCACGTCTGACCAGATTCTCCAGAGAGGGTCAAATTTGTTGAAAACGAAGCAGCGTTGGTCTCATACCTTGATACCCTTCCTCTATGAACTTCCATGACGCATCATTGACTACGCTACGAGCGTGAAGGCCACGTCCCGTCTCTCCGAATTGCTCCAGAAGATAGGCGTTCTCAACTTTCGCGAACACTCGTGATTTGGAATTTAGGTGTACTCGTATGAAAAGCTCAATCATTCGAAGCTGAAATGATTCCAAATTGTATTATAAAGTGTTCACTGAAACTTAGATTTGATCCTTATTCGTTTTCGTGTCGTGAGTTTTCATCTTGCCTCCCTGGTGGGAATGTACGTTCTCACTTAATCGAACACTTGCAATATAATTTGAAAACTGACGTTCCATTCAGGGTCAACAATCTGGAATAAGCGTTGTCAAAGAGGACATCTAGACTCTGGAATTGACTCTCAACTTGAGAACTGACCTTTTTGAATCCCTGTTGAGTCTTGAATTAGGTCGCCATCCCGGAAATTAGACAACGTGACTATGAACAGTCGGAGTACCAACCTAATCTAATTTGAATTTGTTCTGATGTGTTTTGAATGGGTCCCTAGTATTAGGGCCGTAGGGATGACCAGAATGGAATTTCCAACTCGGAGAAGTATCCTCACAAGACGGAATTTCACTCTGAATTTGTACTGGGTTAGGGATGTAACGGAGTTGTGCTTGAACTGTCATTTGAAGAGAGCGAATGATTCGAATTGACTGGATGTTCAATAGTCGGGATTATAAGCATGAGGCTGAGACTGAAACACTGGATCCAATGAGGCTGAGCCCATTACGTATAGACTCGTAATCAATTAACTCCGAACGATACCCATTCTCTTCGGAACTTTTGTGACATCACAATGATCACTCGAATTTCATGAATATTTCTGTTAAGGAAAGAGTCGAATGAGTAGAAGACGAAGTGGCTGTATTGCATGGAAATGTCAGCTGGTATGAGGTAAAGATCCATTGAAAACTACAACAATGAGGATTTTTTGATCAGTATTTATTCCCTCCATAGAGGTCTATGCATCTGGAATAGCAATTGAATATGTTCATGTGAACACGGAGCTCTCATTACTGTTCCCAGGGAATTGGTGGAGGTACAATCGAACAATCTGGTGGTAGGAGTAAGTTCCAACATTGTGCCCAGACTTCACAAAGTGTGTGATTTATGTCTAGCTGCTAGACAGAGTCCATCAGAGGCAAAGCGAATATGATAATTCGGAGGAAATTGATATTTCCAGAGAGATCCGAGTTGCTACAAGCGAAGTGAAACATTCAACAGGATGTATGGAGATGAAAAAAAATCAAACTTTGAATTTGGTTGAACTATATCTTTTGAGACAGGTGGAATCGTCGAATCTTGGATCTTGACTGGAATCATTATGACATCCAATATCCCAGTTCACATTCAGTTCACATGTAAGACTCTGAAATTGTCCAAAATTGTATAACCGCTGCCTAGAGGAATATCCCTTATCTCATCTGTGTTCAAAGCTGAAACTTCACTTGGCATGGGGGCAGGTGCATCATGTTCTGCTCTCAATTCGAGTCATTTGTTAGAAAAAGAAGTGTATCGATGAATTTCAAATAATCGGTGCGGATTCATAACGGGAATGAGCCTGATGAATCCTGATTCTTCGAGTTCAAATCCAAGTATCAAAGAACCACTACGCCTGGCGGGAGACCTAGATCTGACACGAAGCGGAGACTCGGTAAGAGAAGAAGAGCTGTCAGAATATTGTCGTCTGTCCGGGGGAAAAGACTCCTGGCGAGCAGTGCTGGGATGTAGAGCACCAGGAATCGGATCACAATTGAATGAGGAGTCGAACTGGGAACTCAATTCTACAACAACAAAAAATAGTTCAGCTAGTTTCGAGCACGCGATATTTTTTCCGTAATGACTGTTAATCCTGAGGGAAATCAAGAAACAACGAAAGCTCCTGAGGATTCGAATGAGGAGATTCGAATTGCTGCTTCAGTTTCGATGAATATAATTCCTCTCTCCTTGGATGTGCACAGTCGTGTTGACGACAAACTTTGTTATCAAAAGTCGATGTCTGTAAGGGAGCTAGTATAGCGATAAAGTGACGCCATCTCCATTGGTTCCTCCACAACTGCTAAGTCATGTTTGTCTCTTGCGTGATTCGGTGTATCATTGCCACCATGTATCCTCCTTTGCTCTGCAGCTTCGAAAAAAAAAATCGCGGAACTGAAGCGCAGGTATGTAAATTGTAATTACCATAGGGAAGACCTTTCCTTTCTCTAGTCCTGGACACGTTATGCTTTCTGTGAGAAAGAGATCTATGAATCGTCATGAAATATATTACTCTCCACTTGATTGTTCCGAACACGATATTCCTGAAATCTGAATCCCTAAGAAAAATATACAGAATGGCGGAATTGGCTTCATACCGAATTCGGAACCAGGAGAACCCATGTTTTGAATCAGCATGCTTATCTAATCACCTAGGATTTCCGTGAGAATGAGACTCAATAAATCTGTAGGTGCTTCGAATTGACTCTACATTGATGATATGCTAATGCAGGCTTAGATCTGGCAGAGCGTGAGGTTCCACAATTTTTCTACTGCGCCTCTGAGGAAGCTGGTCAGGAGGAGTGCACCTGTTCTGTTCAGGGAACGGCTCCTGGAATAATTTTCGAATCACATACACACATATTATATGATTCGACTAACCGAAACAATGAAGTATGACTAACAAGGATAATATAAGGTTGGGAGGAACAGTGTGGAAGAAACACATAATTTGATCCTGAACTGAACAGGCCTCAGCATCTGGCTCACGATTCACTAAACATGATTCTGGCAAGCTATGCTTCTTCGGAGTTTGCTGAGTGGAGCTCCTAGACCCATGAAGCAGCTGGTTTCTGAGGATCACGAATAATACATTGTAGCCTTGGGACTCCTCCGCCTTCATAACCAAATCATTTGTGTTCGCATGTTTTATCATGTAGATCATCTTCAGATCAAGTTCTGGTCGCAACCTCAGTTTGGTCTCATGGATACTCGTAATTGGACCGTGGTCTCCATCTGGGGGAAGCATATTTTCTCCAAGCTCTGCAAAATACTGATGACGTAAGTACATCCAGAGTTGCTGATAGACCGACACACTGTGGAATGACAGGAAATTCATTCCTAAATTCAGATTTTCTCAAAATGTCGGAGAAAAAACATTTTAATTTTTGATTTTGAACGTGTTTCGGAAGATAATCTGGATTTTCATCTCTTCCAGTTCAAACATACCGGATTCTAATTTCGAAAATAAAGAATTCTTCCGAATCGGAATGATTGAAATGATAGAAAACAAGTTTAATTACAGTCTTGATAGAGAAAATACATGACCATGACATGATCCATGACTGAAGATGGAGTGCTATAGACGACATCATATAATGTTCCAATGTAAAGATATCATTCTTTCGAGAGTACATATTACATAAATTTCAGCTCCGCGTCGACTCCAGCGACTTGAATAATTGAATTTCTCATCTGGAACGGATGATATTAGAATGTAAATCTTCCAAGAAAGAGTCATATTGTTAATAATGCACACGATGATGACCCAAGATTATATTATGTAATTCGAGAAGAGACCAGGATCCGAACCTTGGATTCTGCCTCCGTGAGTAATCTGTCTAATGAGTTAAGATGAGGAACATTTGTACTCCCCTGATATTCTCGTTCGTCATAATCAATTATTCTGGTGAGTCAAAAGCCTGGATCAGCTTTCCATCGATGCAGAGTCAATTGGAAGGACCAACAGATTCATCCAGTCTCATTCTAACAAAGATCTTAGGATAGGTGATCATTCGAATGATCTCACATATTATGCGTAACGTATCTCTGTACATAGATAATAGTATAATAGTTCTGGAGTTTCATCCTCAGGAGCTTCTGTCGTTCCTGAACTTCTCACAGGATTCGCAGGCATTACGGGAAAGCATTGTGTGCTCGAAAGTAGGTCAACTATTTTTCTGTTGCAGAACTGAGTTGCCAGTTCGACTGCTTACCTAATGGCGAACCGATTCCTGGTGCTCTTCGTTCCAGCACTGCTCGCCAGGAGTCTCCTTCTCCGGAAAGACAACTATATCATGATAGCTCTCCTTCGCTTATCGAGTCTTCGCTCCGTGTCAGATCGAGGTCTCCTGTCAGGCGTGGTAATAATAGGATTCTTCGTGGAATATATACAAGAGCCTTCAGAATTCCACAGTTAGCCAAAATAAACATGGAAACCGGAGAGGTTTCAGCATTGAAGACAGATGAAATGAGGGATATTCACCTAGGAAGTGGTCACACAATTCTGAACAATTTCAGAGTATTACATGTTGACTGCATGTAAACTTAAATATTGTTTGTGATAGTGACTAGATCCATGATCCAAGATTCAACGATTCCACCTGTCTCAAGAGTTATGGGTTACTTGAATTCAAAGTGTCAGTCTGTGTTATCTCAATCCATTTTTTCGAACATTCCAATTTACTCGCAGCATCTCGGATCTCTCTGGAAATAATAAAAATCGCCGAGGAATTATATTCGCTTTGCCTCTTATGGACTTTGTCAGCAGCTAGAGATCAATCACATAAACTCAGTCAATTCTACGCAGAATTTTAGAACTTGCCCCACCACCCGATTGTCCAATTGCACCTCTAACGGAACCTTGAAAACAGGAATGAAAGATCCGTTTTTCCATGGACGTTTTGAATTGCTATTTCCGATGCATAGACCTTTATGCAGACAATAAATACTAATCACGAAATTTTCATGATTGTAGTTCTCAATGGATCTTTACCTCATACCAG
>UWOG011587234.1:0-10885 GCA_900490065.1 Neuroterus quercusbaccarum
AGTCAATCCATCCGACGTACTTCTTCCCGAGAAACGGAAATAACAAAGAATAAGTGGAAGAAGTGAAGAGAAAGTGATAGAGGAACAAGAGGACAAGTAGTTGTAAGAATGATAGGAGAGGAGTAGGGAAAGTATGGAAATACAAGTACATGACAAGTGGGTGAAATCATGAGAATCAGGAGAGGTGGAGTAGGGGCAGTTTTTTTGGAATCAGTTATGAAAAGTAGAGGGAGTGAGGGGGATAGATCGTAGGTGTGTAGAGAGAAGGATATGATGCAGAAAGTTGTGGATCGGAAATCTGAAGGAAGTTACAACGAATTAATTAGAAGGGAGAGAGCGTTGAGTGAGGGGTCCTCAGCAGACAAAACGGTGGATGAAAGTAGGTTGAGTCATGGAAAATGAATGAGGGAAACTACTGGAAGGAAGGGGGAACATAGAGGCTATGGTCGATGAGGAAAATAATGGCTGTGAATGCAGAGGGAATCGAGGGAGTAGATAGAGACTTTGAGATGGAAAATTGAGGTGTTTGCAGAATAAGTGTTGTAGGGGAATAAAGAGGATGGAAAGTATGTTGAGCGGAGGATAACGGGGATAGGTGGTAGCGCGAGTGGGGAGAAATGAGGTGTTGAATAGCGACAGCAATAGGATCCGAAGTTCAGATAATAAAGGAAAGGTGATGTTCTGAGAGTAGGGGGGAGTAAATTAAGTGAAGGTTCTCAGGGTGGGGACTTGAGTGATTTTTCAGAGAATGGTCTAGCGACGAGAAGGGGAGTAAGGATTGATGTTCAAATAAGGAAAAAAGAATAAGTGAGTGATAACAAGGATTGTGTGTAGGAGGATCTTAAGAATTGAGGTTGAATAAAAAGTGGAGAGAAGTGGAGACGTGGAAATAATGGGAATGAAAGACGCGAAAGAAGATTTGGGACGTGAATGAATAAAAACGGAGAGTCAAAGTAGGTGAAGCTCGAAAAGGACAAGCGGGCAAAAGTGAGCATGACGTTGAAACTAAAAGAGTAGGGGGACACATGAGATGTCATAGTGAATCAGGGAATTAAGTGAGGCTGATTAGAGGGAGTATCGAGAGATGAGGTAAGAAAAGTGTGAGGTAGGAGTGAATAAGATGATGAGTGAGTGATGTATATGGTAAAGAAAAGTGAGGCTGAACACTGGAGTAATTGAAGAGAGATCGAAAGATTAACTGAAGAATGAGGACCGGAAAAATTGAGGTGAAGGGAAAGTATCAAATTCGAGTCTTTGTTTGTCTTCATTTCAATAATAATGAATTGAAAGATACAATTTTCATATTGTGATTAGAGAAAGTATTAGATTCGTGTGAAATATACCTTCCCACCCTTACCTCCATATCCCTGGGATATCCAAGTTCCGAGACCTGTTCATGAAGAAAAATATTCCTCACCATTGTTTTTCCACTGCTTCGTTTGAAATAGAACTATTTCCTATGAATTCTATATTTTGTTTGGAATTCGTATCTTTTTTCTCAAAAGTCGATTAGAATCTTTTCAGATGGCGAATGAATTCTCTCTGCATGAATTTCATTCTGATTTTCATTCGTCATTGTTCAACAATTTGTCTATTTTTCAGTAAGGAATAAAACTATTCCTTCTAGAAGTCATGCTTTTTCAAATGAAAATTGTACTGTTTTCTCAAAACCATCATTATTTAATGAAAATCCACTTTTTGTTCAAATTAGCTCATTCGATTTGGCAAGAAATCTACAATGAATCTCTCATTACATAAAAATATTCATTCAACAGAGATCTTCTCGGAAAGGCATTATTTTCGAATTTGTCTTTCCGATGGAAAATTCATCTTTTGAGTCCGATGATATTTTTTTTCCATATTCTAGGCAATATTTGAATTGGGAGATTTCATTGGAGGACTTCGTCAAGGAATAATTCTTCCACTTGGAGATACATATTCTTTATTAGGAATTTTTCATTCTTGATCAGAAATTATTCCTATCCAGTTAGAAACACTTAAACAAGATTGTAATTTGCATTTCCTCCGGGGAAGAATGCATATCTCTTGCGAAAAATCATTTTCCTGTTAGAAAGTCATATTTTGGTCCATAAATTTGATTTTGTAGCTCGAATTCGTCTTTTGGCTCGAATCTTCGAAAATAAGGAATTCACCTTTCTAGTTCAGAAATCTGTTAGGAATAACCCTCCTCCTCGCCACTATCAGGGAATTTCTAAATGCAGATACCCCCTGGATGAAATCATTTTGTTTTCATCATTTCATTACTATCCTGTTGAAAATCAAACCATTCTTTCGAAATTTCACTTTTGATAAAAATTCCTATTTCTTGATTTAAAAAGTCTACTGAAATCTCTCTGGATGAGGATAAAACTCTGTTTATATCACGTTTTCAGAAGAGTTAACTGATATCATCTCCTCGAAAAATCCAACTATTATTCTGGAATCATTCCTTCATAAAAATATATGTTCTCTGAAAGAAATGTCATCCTTCTAGATGATAGTGCAACTAATCCGTGGATTTTCTCTGACAGACCATTTCACTTTTTCACAAATTGATCTTTTTGATTCGAAAACTTATTTTCCAAGTTGAAATATCAACATTATTGAGATAAAAGTTATTTGTTTCTCGAAAAGCGATATTATTGATTGAATAATCATCTCTTCGGTTAGAAGTTTGACTATTCAGTTGGAAAATTATGTTTTTTCCAATCATGAGTCAACTATATACGTGAAAGATATACTACATTCTTGAAAATGAAGTTGTTCATCCAAGTATTTTTTCGCAGTTCACAATACAACTTATTGATTATTAAGCCTCTTTTCTCGTTCCAAAATATTAATTTAACTGAATCTGTCCTTCTCTTATTCCTCTAAAATCGAAATAAGAATTCTCTCTTTTTCGAAGAATCAATTACCGTTGTTTAAAAACTCTCTGTTTCTCGGGTGAAAATGTATCAGTTGAGTGAAAAATTATTTTTCGCCTGGAGTTATATTTTGTATTGGGAATCCAGTTCTTCTAAATGAAATGAGTTTTCTAGCTTGCAGTTTGGAGGATTCAGATAAACCTCCATTCCTCTCTTGGGTGAAAAATCTTCATGCCTTGAAAAGTTGTTTTTTCAGGAGTAACTTTTTTTTTGTACAAATTTCATTTCTTGGAATCAAAATATGAACGATGTTCCTCTGTTTCGGGATATTACATTCCCGTAGGAACTGAGATGTTCGCTCGAAATAAATGATCGGATTGAAAAATTCTTTGATTGGCTGGGAACCTAACTACGGACCTACTGTTTCCCGGTCGCGTTCTTTCCCCTGGAGCTACCAGAAACATGGGAAAAAGCATTGCTCTTTCAGGAAAAATGACATTATTTTCTTAGGGATAAAAATTCAAAAATTGAATTTTGTTTCGAGGCGGATCATCCCTTCTTTTATTATACTCTAGACCTATCTTGTAGTTCACAGGAAAAATAATCAAACAGAAATCGAAAGTTTGGTGGTTGGATCCGCAGAAAAGCGAAGGAGACGAATTTTCTTCCAACAGAAATCAATTTAAAGATGTTTCGATCCAGAGCTCTATCGAGTCTAGGAAGACCATCAGGATTCTTGTTATTATCAAATGATCGAACAGATTTCTTGTGAGATTCGGGAAATGATAAGCGAGGAAAATAAAAAAGCACCTCATAGAAAGAGCAACGAATTTTCAAAATGAAGCTCTCGGACACTGCTCAACTCCACTGAAAATATTTCACAAGGTTATTATGTCCTAGCTGACATTTTTTATATCGATTCAGTGATAAACAGTTCGCATTAAATCGTTATTTGCAACAATTTTCCTGAAATTATCCGGAAATATTGGGTTCTTGATTCCTATAAGACATTCCGACATTTCATCTCTTGTCATATTCTCAACTAGACCGATAATCATATTGATTTTCACTCTCAAATGATTCCTCTCAATTCTATACATCGCACTGAGAAACCCACTCTTCTTCAATATTGCAAAAACGTCACCATTGGATGTTGATAATACAATATGTTCTTGGTTCGGGACAGCAACATATAAACCTATCCGTTCCAGCAATCGGATTCGTTTTTTGATAGGAAAAACATATCTCCGGAACTAGAACTGCCGGTTCTGATTTGTGTGTGGAATGAGCCTCATATACCCAAGTTCTTGAAGAGAATATCCAAGTACTTCAGGAGAAGAAGGCCTGCCGGATGGAGACCTGGACCTGGAACGAATACTTGGCTCCACAGAAGTTAAGAACTGACCAGGAAACTGTTGTATGTCAGAGGAATGAGTGTCAGGATTAGGATTCTGTAGTGAGTCGTACTCTCCAGGAACTTGAGCGAAAGCATGTGGGAAGATAAGGTGAAGTTCGCCGACTGGACAATTCTTCTTTCCAGTTCGGGTCATTCTTTCCACTGCGCCGCTTATATTCATTCTCACTCTAGGATTACCCGAACTCGAACTATATATTCCACGTAGAACACCGGTATGCTCTGACTCCGCAAAAATTTCTCCATTGGATGATGATGAGACAATGTATTCTTGGTCTGGCACAGGAATATAGTTCTTCTTCTCCGCTCGCAATCGAACTGGTGTACCTGGAAGGAAAACGTATCTTCGGAATTCGAAGCGAATATTCTGTTTTGTCTGGGGAATTAGCCGGAAATGCTCAAGTTCCTCAAGTGGTGATCTGGACCAATCACGGAGAAGAGGCTCTAGAGAAGAAGTCTGGTCAGGTGGAAGTTGACGGCCAGTATGGAAAGCTGATGGACCAGGATCACGTTTCCTTTTAGGATTCCTCGCGGACTGTGAACTGTTCTCTGCGGAAAAATAGAAGTTCATTTTTTTTTCAATCACGTGAAGGAACCTCTATCATCATCAGAGAATAAGAGGGATTATTGATGTATTTTCAAATAATGAGGATATATCATCCAAAAATTTATTAAATTACGTTTTCGCTATGGTGATTTTCACGAAAGCTCCTACAGGAATGGGATGAGGATCCTTTTCCAGAAATAGAAGTGATATTCTGACAGGTGTTACACTATCATTTCTGATGATCTTCATCATCATCAATGAGTGATAGGAATTCGCAACGGCTTCCCAGACTAGGAAGCTATGAGTTTAACATTTCTCGAATCACATTCCCCTCGAGAAAAGATATCCTCATTCTATGATACGGAAGAATTCAACATAACTCTCTGATACTGTTATGGTGATTTTTTCAAGAAAGACTACAGAGATCGAAATAAGGATACTTCCTCCAGAATCGAACGAATTATTCTGTCAATTGTTACCATTTTTATCCCTGTGGATGTTCATCATAAACGAAAAATGAGATACGTATTGAACTTCTCTCCAGACTAGACAAAGCTAAAAATCATCAGGAGGAACTTTCTTCTGAAATAGACGCTTAATTCAGCTGGGTATTACAAGTATAACTTTCAAAGTTCTTGATCATCATAATTGAATTACCGAAGTCCTGATGTGATTCAATAAGAATACAAATAAAGAATTCGTAAGGAATAAAGGGAAAAAAAGGAAGGAGATTAGTTCTGTTAAGTTCTTCAAGGAGGATTTTTCTCAAATGACTAGGAGAGCAGTATTCAGTGGTTGTATTCTAACTTTCACTTCCCAGGATTCTATTCATTCATTCAATCATGTGTCGTCCAATAGGATTTCACATTTGATATCAATCCAATTCAAATTCATAAAATTCTGAAGACAATAGTTTTATACATTCGAGAATGTTCACATTTCTACAAACTTTCTACAACACAGGAATCTACAAAATTGATAGGATGAGTGGAATTTCAGAAATAGGTCGAATTCCAGGTATTCATGAAATTTACGGAATGAATGGAACGGGAAAATTGATAGGAGTCGAATTATTCAGATGAATGAAGGAATTCACTGGATTTGGGTAATTCATGTTATGCATGGAATTTATGCAATTTATGGAATACAATGAAACATAGGGATACACGTAATTGATGGAATTCACGCGATCAACGGAATCCTCTAGATCCATATAAAATACGGAATTCACAGAATTCTTCGAATTCATATATAAACAATAGTTGATAGATTTAATGTGACCGAAGGAATTCGCCTAATCGATGAAATCTATCAAAATCATAGAATTGAAGAATTTCGCAGAATTGACTGCAATAAGAAAATTTCCTAAAACCCAAGAATCTACAAAATTCGTATTGAGCATGAAGTCGCGGAATGCATGGAATGGATTCCGTGCATTCCGTTAATTTTGTACTCTCTTGAAAATTCCTGAATTCCTATATCCCTTAGAATATTATGAATTACACAGATTTGTCACACTGCTTCGATTCCTCATAATCTTTGAATTCCGGTGAATTTTATGATTCGCACGAATTGAGTGAGTTTCGTAAATTCATCGAATCCTTCGACTTTCGTCATTTCCCGCGATTCGTTTAATCCCTTGATTCCTGATCCACTCCTGGAATAAATAGAATTCGAGAAATTCCTTGACTGTCCTGAATTCCTCGAATGTTGTGGATTTTGCGCATTCCGAGAATTTCACGAATTCCGTGCATTCCGTGAAATTCTCGCATTTTTAGAATTCTTTGTATCACGTGAATTCCTCTCATTCCATGAATGCAGATCATTCCAGAAACACGGTGAATTCAAGGAGATCTGTTGATCCCGGTAGTTACAATAATCGTGTGAATTTCATGGAATCCTCTTATATTGGGAATTCTATAAATCCCATGAATCCTCCTAGTTCTGTGAATTCTCTAAATTCAGTGAATTCGTGAAATGCCGCGAATTCATTAACGCCATAGAATCCGTTATTCTTCAGCGTTATATGGATTCCGTGGTTTCTCTGAATTGCGTAAAATCTGTGAATTTCATACATTCCATGAATTTCCTGAATCCAATGAATTCATCATTAATTGCTGATTTCGGAAAATTTTGAATTCTAAGAGTGGATTAACATATGGAATACCTATATTTCATCAGTCAAATGAATCCCGTTATTATGATTGATTCCATGAATTCCATGAATTGGGCGAACTCCAATGAAGCCTTGCATTGTGATCAATTCATTTATTCCGGGAATTATACGTTCCCGAATTCCGTATATTTGTGGAATTCCGTGAATTTGTGGTACTTCGTCCATTTCAAGAATTTCATCACCCTCATCAATTTCACGGCCCACTTAGATTTTATGAATATTATTAATGAAATCCGTTCCATTCATCCCATGAATTATATAAATATATGAATTCCATTGATTTCATGAATTACGTATATTCCTCGAATTGCGTCAGATCCGTTTATCCGAGAGAATTCATTTCTTCTATGAATTATATGGATTTTCTTGAATTCCGTGAATTCTATGATTCGTAAACCCCATGAATTTCATGAATCGAACAAATTCCATGACCTCCATGAATATAATGGATTCCATACAAATTACATCAAATTCGTTCATTCCAAAGAATTCGTTTATCCTAGGAATTATATCAATTCCTTACTTTTATTACATGAATTCCATGATTTCCACGAATTCCATTCAATTCGTTTATTCTGAATGACTCATTCATTATAGGAATCACATGAATTCCTCCAATCCCCTGAATTCGTCGAATTCGTCGAATTCCATGAATTCTGACTATTACAATATTTCCATGACCTTATGGAATTCCACAAATTCCTTTATTTCCGCGAATCCAATTGGATCCGTTCATTAGAGCAAAAAAGTTCATTGCGGGAATCATATTAATTCCTCAAATTCTGTGAATTCTTCGAATTTCATGAATTCCTATTGTTTCATCAATTTCATTATATCCTCGACGTGCACGAATTCCCAGAATTCCATCGAATTCGTTTATTATAGAGAATTAATTCATTCCGTGAATTCTATAGCGTCCTGAAATTCCGTGAATTCCGTGAATCCCACGGATCCCATGACCTTGATTAATCGTATGACTCTTTTAAATTACATTAACCCAATCCATTCTATAAATTCCATGAATTTAAAGAATTCAATGGATTCTGTCAATTCTATAAATGACATGAAATTCCACAGAATCTATTTATTCTTAAGAATTTATTAATTCCGTAAATCACATGGATTCCTTGAAGTATGTTGCTTTTTCAAATTCGTAAGTTACATGACCTTTATGAACTTGATGCATTCTAAACATTACAGGAATTCCATTGATTCAATGCATTCCATCAATTCCATGAATTCCGTGAATTACACGAATTTCACGGATTCTATCGAATCCATAAATTATAGAGAATTCATTCATTTCGTGAATCATATGACTTCCTCAAATTCCTTGGATCTCCTCAATTCCTTGAGTTCAATGGCCTTTATGAATTCCATGAACTCTATCAATGACATCATTCCCATCAACTCAATGTATTCGTCAAACTACATGAATCCCTTTAATTGCATGAATTTCACGAATTTCATTTGATCCACGTATTACGAATTATCCATCCCTTTCGCGAATCTTCGGAATTCCGCGAATTCCGCGAATTCTATGAATTTTCCAAGGAGCGTGAATTCCACGAATCACATGAATTCCATGACCTTGTGAAATTCCACGAATTCGACGATACCCTTAATTTTCGCAAATTCAATTGAATCCGCTCATCCTGGAGAATCAATCTATGTCAGAAATGATATAAATTCCTCAAATTCCGTGAATTCTTCAAATTCCGTGAATTCTTCGAATTGCGTGAATTCTTCGAATTGCGTGAATCCCTTTTATTCTGTTGATTTTTCCATTCGTTAGTTTCATGAATTGCATTGAGTTAATGACCTTAATGAATTTGGAGAATTCTATAGATTGCATGAATGCCATTACTTCAATGCATTCCATCAATTTCATTATATCCTCGACGTGCACGAATTTCCAGAATTCCATCGAATTCGTTTATTATGGAGAATTAATTCATTCCGTGAATTCCATGGCGTCCTTAAATTCCGTGAATTCCTTGAATCCCACGGATCCCATGACCTTGATTAATCGTATGACTCTTATAAATTACATTAACCCAATCCATTCTATGAATTCCATGAATTCGAAGAATTCAATGGATTCTGTCAATTCTATAAATGACATGAAATTCCACAAGATCTATTTATTTTGAAGAATTTATCCATTCCGTAAATCACATGGATTCCTTGAAGTATGTTGCTTCTCCAAATTCGTGAGTTACATGACCTTTATGAACTTGATGCATTCTTAAGATTACAGGAATTCCATTGATTCAATGCATTCCATCAATCCCATGAATCCCGTGAATTCCACGAATTCCACGGATTCTATCGAATCCATAAATTAGAGAGAATTCATTCATTTCGTGAATCATATGACTTCCTCAAATTCCTTGGATCTCCTGAATTCCTTGAGTTCAATGGCCTTCATGAATTCCATGAACTCTATCAATGACATCATTCCCATCAACTCAATGTATTCGTCAAACTACATGAATCCCTTTAATTGCATGAATTTCACGAATTTCATTTGATCCACGTATTACGAATTATCCATTCCTTTCGCGAATCTTCGGAATTCCGCGAATTCCGCGAATTCTATGAATTTTCCAAGGAGCGTGAATTCCACGAATCACATGAATTCCATGACCTTGTGAAATTCCACGAATTCGACGATAACCTTAATTTTCGCAAATTCAATTGAATCCGCTCATCCTGGAGAATCAATCCATGTCAGAAATGATATAAATTCCTCAAATTCCGCGAATTCTTCAAATCGCGTCCATGGTTTCATTCTGTTGATTTTTTGAATGCCTTGTACAATATCAATACTAGGATATAGAAAT
Organism: Neuroterus quercusbaccarum; assembly: GCA_900490065.1. Lineage (NCBI taxonomy): Eukaryota > Metazoa > Arthropoda > Insecta > Hymenoptera > Cynipidae > Neuroterus > Neuroterus quercusbaccarum. The sequence goes on from UWOG011587234.1 coordinate 9,848, forward strand.
TACATTATTACAAATTGTACCGTTACCTCACTCTTCGGAAATGAACTCCTGCAACATTTATTGCAATTTCTTGACAAAAATGTTCAGATCCGTTGATATATTTGAATATTCACAAAAATAATTGAGAATGACCACCCAAATGAAGACGGAAGTATAGATAGATCTCATTTCCTCAACGTATACAAGGAACTGAATAATGATTAAGTGAATAATGTGGTTTGAATCTGATTACAATGTGTATTAAATTACACAATTAGATAACACAAGTCTCCTTATCTGACATATATGCAAGATAACATCATGATAGGCGTCAGCGTTGTCTTTCGAAAAAAATTATTACATTCTCATCTCGATGAGAAGGTATAGGCTTCGTGTGAAAAATGACTTGCGCGGATTCAAACAAATCTCGACGTATTGAGGCTCCCTGAGTCAGAAAAAATGGTTTTTACGAAGGTGTCTGTCTGTCTGTCTGTAGTCTGTAGTATGGTGTATGCACAATGAGTTTCTCGAAGATTGATCAGATTGAATTGTGCTTTGGCGCAGTTTTTGGTAGCCGGAAAAGGGAGGAAGAGTTCGTGATTCAGCTATTTTGGATGTTAATTCGAAGATTGAGCACATTTTGAAAATTTTTGAGGCTACTTTTTTTCCGGAACTCAGAAATTATGTGAAGGGTTATGAGTAGCACTGAACAGGACAAAAAATTTACCTCATCGACACTTTCCGATAGAGAGAAAATTATCAGAGTTATAGCATTTTCAAAATCCAGAAGAACAAACTAGAATAAACATTTTATGCAGAACAACGCACGATATCAGGAAAAGTCATGAGGAGGAAAACATTTTTTTTTTAGAGTACTACATGATCATCATGCGACCTTCTGAAATTTCCGAGAAAAATCGGAAATTCATTTTTGAAAATCTTTGAAAACACTTTTTTTGAATTTTGTAAATTCTATGAATGATTATCAGTAGTACTCAAGAAGTTATGAGAATACTTTTTCTGGCTGCTGCGCTTGCGCACTCAAGGCCGAATCACTTT
>UWOG011718625.1:0-10391 GCA_900490065.1 Neuroterus quercusbaccarum
GTCAAAATAGGCACGTGTTAAAATGGAAATTCAGAGCAAAGAACAAACACGTAATATATTTGAGAACAAATACATTAAAATCCATTGATCGACGATTGACAGACGTTGGGTTTTCAGATGAATTCATTCCAAATCTTCAAATGAGTATATTCGATCAAAAAAAAATATTTTCTCATGAAAAGTACAGATCCTGAATCCATTTATTATGAGAGAAATCATTGACACGTTTCGAACTGGTTTTTCGTTCTCTTCGAAAAAGTGGAAAATGCAGGACTTTCGGAACATTTTGGAAGACGACTCAAGATTTTTTTCCTGAATCCTTTTATCACCAGATTTTTAGGGATAATCCGAAACTTGGCTACACAGATGTAATAGGGCAAGCAAAAACAAATTTTTTCCTGATTCTGACTTCTTCATGTATCGTGCGTTTTTTGGTTCAAAATGCTCGTTCTCGTTTCTTTTTTTGGATTTTGAGAATGCTATAACTCTAGAAATTTCCATTCCATCATAAAGTTTAATCTGAACGAATTGTCCAAATTCCCGAGTACTATGAGAGCCTGCACATATATTTTCCGAATTCCGGAAAAAACGGTCTCAAAAATTTTCAAAATGCGCTCTTTTTTCAATATTCGTCCGGAATGGCTGGGTAACGAACTCGTCCTTTTTTCAAGGACCTAGGATGAGTGTTGGACCTGGATTCAATGCGTTTTTTATTTCAAGAGCTATCGTGTTTACGGCCGGTTGGACAGACAGACAGACGTCATTACTAAAAGCTCATTTCCGGATTCAGGTGGTCTCGAAACGTAGAGATCCGTTGAAGAACTTTTGTGTCATTTGTTGGACAATTCGAATGAATTCTCAATAATAGATTATGAAAATGTAAGGAGTACCCACCCTTCTGGAAAAATAGTGAGTGGAAGTGAAAAGAAAGGAGGCAACTGAACAACTTCCTTCAATTTGAACAACCGCTCCATAAAAGGAATGATTAGGAAGAGAAATAGATATGGGCAGGCAAAAGATCGAATCCCCTTCAGTTTGAGAACCACCATAACGATTCCCCTATCTCAATTTTGAGGGAGATAAAAACTTTCAAACGGAGAAGAGAAAGGATCATCACGCTCTTTTGAATGATGTCGGAAAGGAGGAAGAAAAAAGAATGAACAGGCAACCATCCAAATTTACTTCGGTTGAACGACTACCATAAAATCGTACGATTGCGATCTGTATCGCAGAGGAAATATGTAATGACCCTCATGATTTCCTATCCTCATTCGCTTTCATTCTCCATACTCGAACTCTCATAATTTTCAAGGTTTTTGCCTGCTTGCACTTCCATCATTCTTCCATATTCCTCATACAACGCCTATCGTCCTTTCATATCACATTCTCTGCTTCACCTTTCCTTATATCTGATTCCTTCGCCTCATATCTCCACCCATGATTTTTTTAGCTATGCTATCTCTCCACTTATCCGTTTTCGCTTCTAATTCTAATGCGTCCACTCCTCCTTACTCTCCTTAATTCTCCTGTTCTGATTCCTCCTTACTCCTTCAACTTCTATCATATCTCTCCATCACTCATACTTTTCCTCACGTAATGCCCTCATCAATTTTTCTATCACCTGTTTCTAAATTCATTCTCGCTCACCCTGAATCCTATCCTCTAATCCCTTCTTACTTGCTTTTCCCGCATTGTACCATTACTCACTATAATCAACCTTCTAGCATTCCCATTCACTTTGCCTATCCTGAATTCCATTGTTTTCTTTTATTTTTTATACGATCGATCTCCTAATTTTATATAATTTCCTTTGCGTCACCTACCCCTATGTCCATCCACTCACCTACTTCTCTCCCTTTGATTCGTCTGTCTATGTTCCATAACTTTTTCTTCACTATTCGATTTCCTCCCGTCCTTCATTCTTCACTCCCCTCATATACTTTCTTCTCGCTTTTCTTCAATCCTTCTGCTTCTACTATATGTCCTAGATAGCCATACCTCTTCCGCTATTCCTTATGATTCCTCTTATGCCTTATCTCATGATTCCATCCAACTGCCCCTGAATCCTCTCCTTGAATTCCTTCACACTTCTCTCACCCTCTCTCCCTTTACTTCTGATGGTCTCATATCATCATTTCTCCTCACTTCACATGATGCATCTCCTAGAATTTCTATCCACTTCCCCTGCTCCAACTATAGTTTCTCTCTGAATTTTCTATAACACCCCTTCTCTAATTTTTCAACACTTCCTCTACTTAACCTCACCCCATGTCCCTCTACTTCACCTACATCTCTACTATTGATTTCTTTTACTCATGCTGTCTCTCCATTCATTTTTCTGCTGCTCGATTCCGATCTGTCTCTTACTCCACACTTCGTTGACGCCCATTGTATTCGTTCGTCACTGATTCTTCTACTTCTAATGAATTTTCTCATCAGGCATACTCGCCTTCCCGAAGCTTCTGAAGAAATCTATCATTTTCCGTCTGATAATTCCACCTGACTTGCCACAAATCCTTTCTTCTATTTTCTAATCACTCCCCCTACCTTCTCTCGCCCTTACTCAGCATGGTCCTCTCCACTCGATTCCTCTGACATTCCATGATGATCCTCCTATAATTCCACCTCACCTTCTCTCATTTCCTTCTACTTTTCTTACTGATTCACCTCACAATTCCTGCAATCACGTACCACTGATTTTTTCTATATTTCCCAATGAGTTTCAGTCTGTCCATGCACCCTCACTTCTCTCACTTTCATTATATTCGTTCACCACTTATTCTCCTACTCTTATTACATTCTCTCATTAGGCATATTACCCTTCTCGCCGTTATTGATCCAATCTATCATTTTTCGTCTGATCATTCGACCTGACTTGCCACAAATCCTTTTTTCTATTTTCTAATCACTCTCCCTACCTTCTCTTCCCCTTACTCGCCATGGTCCTTTTCCCTCGATTCTTCTGACAAAAAATGATGATCCTCCTATAATTCCACCTCACCTTCTCTCATGTTCCTCTACTTCTCTCACTGATTCACCTTATACTTCCTTTAATCATGTACCCCTAATTTTTCCCATATTTCCCAATGAGTTTCAGTCCGTCAATGCACCCTCACTCCTCTCACTTCCATTGTATTCGTTCACCACTTTTTCTTCTACTCTTATAACATTCTCTCATTAAGAATATTACCCTTCTCGCCGTTCATGATCGAATCTATCATTTTTCGTCTGATCATTCCATCTGACTTACCGTCAATTCTTTCTACTCATTCCTAATCACTCCCCTCACCCTTTATATCCCTCACTCGCTATGATCTTTTTTCCTCAATTACTCTTCACTTTCCATAATGATCCTCCTATAATCCTACCTCACCTCTCATCTTCCTCTACTTCTCCTACTGATCCACCTTACACTTCATGTACTTCTGTACTTTCATATTTACCCATAACTTCCAGTCCGTCAATTCCTCCTTACTTCCCTCAATTCTCTTTTCCTTGTTTCCTCTCACACTTTTAACTTTAAGTATATCTTATGATTAGTCGGACCTTATTAATCGTCATTTTTTCTTGCTTTCCGAACTTTCTGTCTCATTATTTTCTCTAACTCACCATGAATCTTCTTCTCTTATTCCTTACCTCTTCTCCTCTTCTCACATCTCATCCCTCCCATATGTCCTGATCAGACATACCCTTCCCGTTATTCCTCATGATTCTTTTCATCCCTCTCCTCATGATTTCACTCAACTGACCCTGGATCTTCTTCCCTCATTCCTTCACACTTCTCTCACCCTCACTGCCTCCTACTTCCAATGGTATTCTATCCTCATTTCCACTTAGTTCACATAATGCACCTCTCAGAATTTTCATCCACTTTGTCTGCTACAACTATAGTTTTTCTCTTCATCCTCAATACTACGCCTCTTCCCATTCATCATCACATCCTCTGCTTCACTTTCCCCCATGTTCCTTCACTTCACCTACATCTCCACCCCTGATTACTTCTACTTATGTTCTCTCTCCACCACACTCTCGAATTCCTATCTTTTGCGGATCGCACTATGGAAATGTAATAATTGCTGTCAGAATTTGGCCGTCAAATTTTCAGTTTTTTTTAGGAATTCTTCAAAAGATTGTGATTTTTGGACGTTGCAGAGGATTTCAATATCATTACAAATTTTGCAATTCATCATCAAACTCACGTGCATTTATGGGAGAAGTTGAAGATGCCATATGAATTTTCTGATTTTAAGTATTGTAATTACAATTATTTCTAGTTCACTCATAATCCAGAAAAATTCACTTGTAATCATCTTGTAATTCTGATAATTCCTTGTAAATCAGTTATTCTCAGTCCTTCATTCGCAATCTCGAGTGATTGAAGTAATTAGAAGTAATCTCAGTATAACTCGTTGATTCATTTGTAAGGCGAAGTGATGAAATAATGATAAGAGGAGATCTGAATCAACTTCTAAGTGATTAAATTTTTATTCGCGTCTATACCCCAGTTATGAAATTCTGATTTGGAGTAACGCAATTGGAACCCAGAGCCATCCAGTTGTAGTCAGAAGTTATCAAATCTCTCAACAGTTTTGATCGTGAGTCATACACTCGCAATTAATTTCAAATTCAACTACTTCAAGTTCTTCAGATAATTCAACTTTTTGATTTGCAATCCGTTGAATTCCAAGAAATCCACTTGTAATCTAATATAATCGAGTGTAGTCGACTTATAATACAAATTACTCGGAGAAATTTTAGTGATTCAATCAATCAGTTCGAAATCGAATTCAATCCACGAATGTTATGAAGTAATCCACTTTTATTCAAACACTTGATGATTTCAATGAGGAACTCAACTTTTTGGTGAGCAATCAATATTATTTGCTAGAGATCCAACAGTTTTGTCAGATCATAATTTTTTTGTAGTTAAGAATCACACTCTTCTTTTCCAAGAATGATTTTGATTTTGAAGTCATCTCTCTCGAAAAATGAAAAAAATCATCTAAATCTCTGATCGACTATTTGAATAAACTACTTTCATAAGAACTCATTTTGTTTGTGAGTCGGAATGCATGATTCTGAGTAAAAATTCATTATTCACTTTGGAAATGTAACTGTATTATCCTGATGGAAAATTTCCATCTCAAAACTATAATTTCCTCCGGATTCGATTATCATCAATAATTGCTGGTTATCGATCGATCTTTTTCATCAGGACATTAAAATCTTGGATCAGATTTTTTCGTTTTTACTCGGAAACTATACTATTTGGTTGAAAATATAAATTATTACACTTCATGCTGGAAATTTATTTTCTTAATTGATTGATTATTCTTATTTTTAGAGAGTCTCCAAGTTTGATGAAGAGTTCTCCATCCTCTCATTTCTGGAAAAAATCGCTCTTGAGTTGACATAAACTTATTTTTATCCAACAAACGTTGTTTTTCATATGAAAAATTATTCTACCGCATGAGAATTTTTCTTATTCCGTTTTCGATCAAAATGTATGTTTTCCAATCGCAGATTCAACTTCTCCACTGATAATTTATGTAATTCTGTTTCAGGAGACTTTTCCGCAACATGATCATTGTTCACTCACAAGTACGAGTTCTTCAGAACAATGAATAATTGTTCCACAATGGAAAATCAATCTTTCACATTATATTGGAAATTGGATCCAGTGAATAATTCACTAAAGAAATTATATGAAATATGCTACTGCCTGGATGTCACTGTTCACGAGTGGATCGTTTGACAAATCACGCCACCGGGGTGACACAATAAATTTTTAAAATTTGAGTTTTCAACCATCAACCTCCTGTTTGAATTGGAAAATGATAATTCATCACGAATGTGAATGTCAATGAGAAATAATGAGCAATTTTGAAAATCATGGATGTTAGAGAAAATGATTGAATCATCGAAGACAAGATGAAGTCTGCAACAAGGAATGATGGAAGTCGGAGAAATCAGTCTGGTTATTGGAAATAATTTATCTATATGTTCGCACCTTTTCTCTATCAATAGCAAGATTTCGTTTACGCGTGTGTTGAGGGTCCTGACTTCTCCAATATTTTCCTGACCACTTTGCAAATTTCTTGACAACCCTTGAATAAAAACAAAATTCCTTACTCGTTGTCATCCTGTTATAATAAACACTCAATTTTCAGGATCCTAGGATATTATAAAATACTGAGAGTACATATAAAGAAATGGAATAGTGCGTTCGTGGAATCTTCCATCCTCTTGTTAAGGGTTCCAAGTTGAAAATGTTTATTCGAAATTTTTTGCTGGATCTGATGGATTTTGAATTTTTGTTGAAAATTTTCAGTTTGAAAAAAGATAAGATGTAATTGAATTCAGGCAAGCGATAAGCACATGATAAACAAAAGCGTAGGTCAGGTCGTCCTGACGATGACTAATGGTATACAATTATTCCACGCAATTTATCTTGGCTCCGGCATCTACCAATTCCCCTTTCCTGTCACTTCAGCACTTCCATGAATGTAACGCAGGCGGTAGTCTGAAGGGGAAAAACACTCAAGTAATCACCTGTTTCATCGTTAGCAGCTCTCCTATAACCCTCTTTAAAAGTCTTCGAATAGTTGTCGTTTATTTTTGGGCAAAGATACGTCATCTGCCCCCCCCCCCCGCTTCTATTTCCCTCACCTTTTCTAAATTCCTCTGACTCTTACCCTTGCCCTCAAACTTACTCTTTCTCTTGGTTTTTCTTCACTTAGTTTTACTGCCTTCCCTTCTTCACTCTTCCTACTACCTCTTCCTCCATTCCGCCTTTCTACCTTCCATTCACCATAAGCCGTTTACTCTTATGTCCACTACTTCCTGTTCCAGTATTTCCTGTTTTTCGCCCCCACAGAATCCCACTCATTCCTTTCACTCGATGTTCCTCCGTTCCTCTCCACTCATTTTCTCTGCATCTTCCTCAACTCCTCATACCCAAGTTCCTATCATTTCCATCCACATCACCTTCTTTCAATTCCTTATTCTTCCATATTCTTTATACCACCTCCATCCTAATTCCATGTGACTTCCTATGGTCCACAATTCCTAATGTCTCTTCACTCCACCTGATTCTTTATTGATCACTTTCTCTACTTCTACATCCCTGATTTTTTCACTGATCTTTTTTCCGCTTCGATTCTTCCTCTGCTCACTTTCAATGCGCCAATTTCGTCCTACTCCTCTCAGTTCATGAATTTTTCATCTCTTTCATTTTTTTCAGATATTCCTATTGCTCATTCCATAATTTCTCCTAGCTCTTCACGAATCTCCTTCTCTAATTTCCAATTACTATAATTTTTTCAATTTCCTCTACTTTCCATGGTCTCTTTTTCACATTTTTCTTCACTCCCTATGATCAACCTCCTATTATTCTGTATCCACTCCTTCTACTTTGCATCGCCTCATTTCACTACATTTGTCATTTCTCATCACTCCAGCTCCATCTCCACTCCTGATTTTCCACCCATATTTTCTCTTCAATTATTTTTCCTCGGCCTAATTCATCCTTGTTTGTTCATGAATTTCTTACTCCTTCCACATCTCTGTATAGATTTTATCATATTTTTTTTTGATTTTTCATCAAGTCTCCCATTTTCTATCTCATCCTTCAACTGACCTCATCCTGTATCATCTCATATGATCCCTTCTCACTTCTCCTCTCTTAGTCTGCCATCCCTCCTCATGGTCTCTCATCTTCATTCTCCCCCATCTTCCATACTCAAAGTCCTAGAATGCTCATTATCTTCGTCTGCTCCCACTCTCCTCATTTTCACTTATTTCCTTTACAACGACTCTCGCATTTTGATATTACTACTTCGACGTTATTTTCCTCAATGTCTTCTCCCTCAAACTACATCTTCACTTCTGATTTCTCTACCCATGTTATCTCTCCACCGTTTTCTTTCGCTCTCATTCCAAGCCATTCATTTCTCCTCAATTCTCCTACTCTGCATGTCCTTGGTACTCCTTTTCCCTTCTACTTGTAATATTCCACCTCATCTCTCATACCTTCTTTCACGTGGTGCCCTCATCAATTATTTTATTATCTGTTTTACAGTTCCTCCCCGCTCACCTTGACTCCTACTTTCTCATTTCTCTTTACTTGCCTCCGCTTCATTTTCCCTTACATTACATCCTCAACATCCTAACATTTCCATCCACATCGCCTTCTACCTATTCCCTCATTTCCTTTCATTCTCTATACCATCACTCTACTAATTATACATTAGTTTCTTCGCATCACCTTCGTCCATGCCCCTTCACTCACTCACATCTCTACTTGCGATCTTCCTGTCCATGTTTCTCCTCTAATTTCTCCCCTTCTCGATTTCCATCTCAGCTTTTACTCCTCACTTCTATCATTTCTCTCATGCTTGTTATCCTCCAATTTTTATACTTTCTTTATATGCGCTGATTGAACATACTTTCTACCGTAATTCCCGCTGATTTCTCGAATTTTTCATCTCATGATTGCAACCAACTTACCCTTTATCCTCTCTTCTAACCCCTTCACACTCATCCTGCTATTCTTTTCTCCTACTTCCGATGATCTCCTATCCTCATTTTCCCTCCCATTTTTAATGCACCTCTAAAAATTTCCATAGACATTTTCTGATACTACACTTTTCATTTCTCTCATGCTCCATACCAAGCCTCTCCTTATTCATTATCACTTTCTCTTCTTCATTTTTCATCATGTCCCTCCACTTCACCTACATCTGCACTCTTGATTCCTCCTACTCATGTTGTCTCTCCACCAATTTTTCTCCGGCTTGATTCCACTGCGTCTTTTCATCCTTACTTCCATCGCTCCCATTGTATTTGTTCGTAACTGATTCTTCTACTTCCATTACATTTTTTCATCAAGCATTTTTTCCAGCCCGTCGTTTCTGATCAAATCTATCTTTTGCCGTCTGTTCATTCCACCTGACTTACCGTGAATTCTCACTTCTAATTTCTAATCACTCCCTCCAGCCCATCTTTTTCACTCACTGCCCATCCTCTGCTCCCCTCAATTCCCCTCACTTCTCATAATGATCCTTCTGGAGTTTCACCTCACCTTTCCTCATGTTTCTCCTCTACTCTTACTGATCCACCTCACACTTTCTGTACTTGTCTACCACTAATTTTTTTCCATATTTACACATAACTTTCAATCCGTCAATTTCTCCTCACTTTCCTTAGTTCCCTCACTCCCCTCAATTGCATTGTCCTCGTTTCCGCTCACTCTCCTATCTTCGAGTGTATCTTCTCATTAGTCAAACCTTCCTTCCTGTCATTTTTTCTTGATTCTCGAAATTTCTGTCGTATCATTTCTTCTAACTCACCCCGAATCTTTTCCGCTGATTCCTAATCACTCCTCCTCCTCTCACATCTTGATACTCCCACTAGACCCTTCTCCTCATTCTTACTTCTTCGATCTGATGGAAAAAAGTTCAATTCATGAACTAAAATCTTGAGCGAAACATTAAGGATATCTCAAGATGCGAAATCAAAGAATCAATTCAACAAAAGGGTTATGAAATCATCCTAATTCATAAGGGAAATCAAAACATTGTTAAGTTTTGCTCCTCATTGTTGATCATTCTATCTTGATCGAAATTTTCATCGATTCATTCAAGATTATCGTGAATAACGCGTTATATAACCATGAATCACAGAGGAATTCAATAAATGTCTTACCATCCATGAAACTATGCTCAATCGAATTTGAGCTTTTTATTGGTGAGTAATAATTTTTACCTATAGAATTATTATAAGTGATAGCACATTTTTCAAAAATGTCCGCGAATGCAGACATTTGAGAATGAACTTCAAACCATTCCTGAGTTTTCAAACCTGACCTCAAATATCACTATAAATTACCTAAAAAGTGTATAGTTTTCCAAAAATGTAAAAAAATTCAAGAAATGAATTTTAGATGATTCATGATGAGTCACCATATTCACCAAGTAATCTACTATGATTGACCGGACATTTCCATGAATTCCGGAAAAATTGAAGACACTTCGAATTAAAATTTTGAATAATTCACATGAAGTCACTACAAATTACGCGTGACATCACCATAAATTGCACAAAAATAAATGAATTTCTGTGAATTTCTTAAACTTCATCCGAATGAATTTTGGGTGATAATTGGTGAATTACTGTATTTGCCCATAAAATTACTCTGAATGACTCGATCCACGACGGATTTCGTCCTATCATACTATGAATTACCTCGAATTTCCATAAAGTTTTTAAAATGCATGAAATTTCTCGAGATCGCATTTAGGTTGAATCATTGTGAGTTGTCATATCCACCTGGAAATAGTATATCGTGCAACAAGTGCGGAAAGTAGGCGGTTCCAGGCGAGTGTGAGGTT
>UWOG011860823.1:0-15800 GCA_900490065.1 Neuroterus quercusbaccarum
GCATTATTATTCTTAGGTGCTGGTTCAGTTATACACGCAGTAGCTGATAACCAAGATTTTAGAAAATATGGAGGTTTAAGAGAATTTTTACCTTTAACTTACTCAGTTATGTTAATTGCTTCATTAAGTTTAGTTGCCTTTCCTTTTATGACAGGGTTCTATTCTAAAGATTTTATAATTGAGTCTGCATACGGTCAATATTACTTTTCTGGTACAGCTGTATACTTTGTTTCAACAATTGGTGCAATGTTTACTACTCTGTATTCAGTTAAAGTTTTATACTTAACATTCTTAACTAATCCTAATGGGCCTTTAATAAATTACAAACATGCTCATGAAGGAGACATTTTTATGAGTTTACCCTTAATTATATTAGCCGTTTTCTCTATATTCTTTGGTTATATTACTAAAGACATATTCATAGGTTTAGGTACTAGTTTCTTTATAGATAATAGTTTATTTATTCACCCTTCACATGAAATACTGCTAGATACTGAATTTGCTGTGCCTACTTTATTTAAAATATTACCTTTAATATTTACTGTTTCATTGAGTATTTTATCTTTAGTATTATCCGAATTTATACCTAAAGTACTTACACAATTTAAACTATCTAGATTAGGTTACAATATCTTTAGTTTCTTTAACCAACGTTTCTTAATTGAGTTGTTCTACAACAGATATATAACAGATATGGTTTTAAAATTAGGAGGACAAACTACTAAAGTCCTTGATAAAGGTTCTATAGAATTAATAGGTCCTTATGGTTTAGAAAAAGGTTTAATTAGTCTAAGTAGTAAAATATCAAAGCTAGATACGGGAGTCATAACATCCTATGCACTGTATATTTTAGTAGGTCTAACTTTCTATATTCTAATACCTTACTTATATGTTATAGATAATAATTTATTAATTATAATATTATTTGCTTTAATAAGTTTAAAAAAAAGCTAAAGTTACATAATTTACAATAAACAAAAAAAAAAAAATGGTATATATTCTTACATTTTTTACTAGAAAAAAAGATTATCTTTACACACTATACTGGTTGAGGAAGACAGCTTGGGCTCAGCAGATGTATAAGGTATTTATATACAACTGTACCTGTACTAGATAAATGTACCTTCAGACATTTATTACTATAGGCCTAAATGCGAGTATGCAGACACTAGATTTTATTATTACAACTATAGTGTTGTACAGAATACTTAAGGGGCATTATGTATAAGTAGGGTCATTAGAATACACGGACCGATTAATACGTCCGGTTATCTGAAACAGTATAAAGTAATTCGCCTTAATATAAACGCCGTGTAAAGTCAGCGAAAAAAAAGTAACAAAAAAAAATATATAGAGGTGCTTGTGGCGACCGGTAAATTAGCTAGGATAGATTTTTGTCTATGGGCAGGTGTTGTAATTCGTCTGATAGAGCTAAGAAAAAGTACTTTACAGTAGAAATAAGATTTACCTGGTAAATCTATGCAGTATTGAAAGGGTGTTAAATTTGGAGAGTAATAAAGTTTATATTATAGATCTAAGTTGAAAAATTCACTAGCTGAATACAACTCTAGGTTAGACAGTGTACACTACCAATTTACTTCAAAAGACGCTTTCTAGGTGAGGTACCATTACCTAATCCCTCTGTATAAATGTGATTTCATGTAATGTAAAACTCGCCATACTGAAAAGATAATATATTCTCAGATAAGTAGTACTAAATGCCTTGCTGTTTAATACTTTAGTTATATAACACCGGCGTAGGAACTTTTATGAATTAAGTGCTTTTTATTGTAGTGTACGCCTATATAATAATTTTTTTTTTTATTTTTTTTTTTTTATTTATCAGAATCACTATCGCTTATACTTCCTAGGTCCTCCGTAATATAGGCTATACATATCAATTATTGCCTAAAATGTGATCCTGTATAGATTATTCTATCTAATTAGGTATGGGTCTAGTTAAGGTAGAACATATTTTTTTCTATTTTTTACATTAAGATAAATTATTTTAGCTGTATCTAAACTCTTTGCATCGCCTAGGCTAAAAGATCTACGCGCCCATAATCTTTGTTCAAACGTTAAAGGTTGAGGTGGGAAAGTAGAAGGTAAAGCAGATGGTTAAGGCGAAGCTGATGGAGAAGACAAAGTAGTTAATCCTGGTAGGGCTGTTTGAGGTAGGGATTCTACTAGGACTATTATCCATCTACAAAGCGATTTTTTTCCAGCTAAGTATACAGAGCACTCCTTGACCCCAATTTCAGCGAATAAAGGCTTAAAGGCAAAAAAAGACTAATTCGTACTGTTTAAATAAGCAATATTACACAGTACAAGTGCAAATGTAAATATGTATAAATAGTGAATAAAACTTAATAATTTACTTACATTTTTTAATAAAAAAGGAAATGGTAATAAAGATACAAGCGAAAAAAACCAACCATTATTGGAAAAATATAATATTAACTTAACAAAGGTAGTATAAGTCTAAATGGCAAAAGGAGAAAAAAAAAGTAAATAAAAAAATAGGAGTGAAAGCATCAGATTAATCTTTATTTCATAAAAATAACTTTTATCATAACTTTTATAATATAGGTAATTGTATCAATCTGCCTATTCGAGTAAGCAAACATACGTGACTCAGTGTAATAGAACAAACAAAAAACAAACAAATAAACAAACGAACAAACATAGATACGCAGCACCTTAAAAGGAATATAAAGTTTTTTTTTTCCTAAACAAAAATAGCTATAAAAAAAGTTTTTTTTTATTTAACTTTGTACAGGTAGACTTACAAATGAATGAGGTTTAGGTGGACTATTTAAACATCACTCTAAACTACTGTAAGCTCTGTTTAATAAACTTTGTAAGTAGTCTGTATAAAACTGTGGTGTTAATCATGGATATCTAGAAACACTCTTACCTTCAACTAATTGTAGGTATACGATGTATAAGAATAATCATGTTGCTACAACAGATATTATAGATCCAAAACTACTTATTAAATTTCAACCAGCAAATGCGTCAGGGTAATCACTTATTCTTCTTGGCATACCTTGTAATCCTAAGAAATGTTGAGGGAAGAATGTAACATTAACTCCTATAAATAAGATTCAGAAATGAACTTTACTTAACATTATGTTATAATCTAGACCTAACATTTTTGGTATTCAAAAGTATCAACCACTGAATAAAGCAAAAACTGCACCCATACTTAACACATAATGGAAATGAGCTACAACGTAGTAAGTATCGTGGAATGCTATATCTAATGATGCGTTAGCTAAAACAACTCCACTTAATCCTCCTATTGTAAACATAAATACGAATCCTAATGCAAATAACATTGTAGGTGTTAAGTGTAGAGATCCACCATAACAAGTAGCTAATCAACTGAATATTTTAATACCAGTAGGAACAGCTATAATTAAAGTAGCAGCTGTAAAGTATGCTCTTGTATCTACATCTAAACCAACTGAGTACATGTGATGACTTCAAACAACAAAACCTAACACACCTATAGACATCATGGCGTATACCATTCCAAGGTACCCGAAGATTGATTTGTTCGAGCTTGCTGAAATTGTAGTACTAATTATACCGAAACCAGGTATAATTAATATGTAAACTTCTGGATGACCAAAGAATCAGAAAAGGTGTTGGTATAAGATTGGGTCTCCTCCACCTGCTACTTCGAAGAATGATGTATTAAAATTTCTGTCTGTTAAAACCATAGTAATAGCACCAGCTAAAACAGGTAAAGATAAAAGTAATAAAACTGCTGTAACCACTACTGCTCATCCAAATAAAGCCAATTTGTGTAGTCTTATTCCTGGACTTCTCATGTTTAAGATAGTTGTTATAAAATTCATTGCTCCTAATAGACTACTTATACCTGATAGGTGAAGAGCGAAGATAGCTAAATCTACACTAGGACCACTGTGACTTTGTATACCTGATAATGGAGGGTATAAAGTTCAACCAGTTCCTGCTCCATTTTCTATTGTTGCAGCAAATAAGAATAATATTAAACTAGGAGGTAATAATCAGAAACTTATGTTATTTAATCTAGGGAATGCCATATCAGGTCCTCCTACTAATAAAGGTAATAAAAAATTACCAAAACCTCCTATCATTGCTGGCATAACCATAAAGAAAATCATCAATATGGCGTGTGCTGTAATTATACTATTGTATAATTGGTTGTCAGCTATGTACTGAACACCAGGTCCAGATAATTCAAGTCTTATTAAAACTGAAAAGGCTGTTCCAAGTAAACCTGAGAATAGAGAAAATATAAGGTATAATGTACCAATATCTTTTGCATTACTTGATAAGAATCAACGCTCTAATCAAAGAGATATCTTCGCAGTCTCTACTTCTAAGCTCCTTTGACTCTGTGGGTTATAAAAAGGGGCTACCTCATTTTGTGTATAATTATAGGTAATGTAATGCGAAAAAGAGAATATCTAAAAGTTGCGTCAACCTTTAGATATAAAAAAGTATTATAAAAATTATGAAAAATAATATCTATGAGATTCGAACTCATATAGATGCGAAAAAAAAAATATAATATCTAAGAGTTGCGTAAACCTTTAGACATAAAAAAGTATTATAAAAATAAGAGCTATGAGATTCGAACTCACATTGGAATGATTAAAAGTCACATACTTTACCATTAAGTTAAGCTCTCTTAGAGACAACGATAACTATTCTTATCAAAAACAATTTTTTGTTTTGTTCTTTACCCTATGTATCTAACTAAATTTAACATATAAAGACATTAGAAGCTCATAATACGTGTGTGTTGTTAATTAACTTATACTGGTTAGCACATAACTGATTAACTTATATTGGTTAGCACATAATATGTGTGTATGTGATAGGACCTTTAAAGGAATATAAAGTTTTTTTTATTTATTTGTAGTTGCTTTGTCTACTTTCTATCGAAAGTGCATTCTTACCTAATTCAAAGGCAAAACCTAAAGTTAACACTAAGAAAAATAAAAGCATTATTATTAAACCAAATATACCGTTAGCGTACGCACTTACAACATAAGGGTATACTAATAGTATTTCTAAATCAAATAATAAGAATAATAAAGCAAATATGAAAAATGATATACTGAATTCACTTCTATTTTGTCCTAAAAATGAATGAAATCCACACTCGAAAGCACTGTCTTTTTCTTCGTATGGGTTATGTGGGGCAAAGATTAAATTTACAGCTAATAATATTATTGCTAATATAGGTATAAATATAAGAAAAAATGTTTGACTTGTCATTTAAGCTTTAAATAATATAAGACTAAGAATACTAACTATATTAAATCATTCTCCTGGTATATATATAAATAATATAAGTAAAAGAGTTAAAACGGAAATAGTGCTACTTAACGCACTGTTTATTGTAATATTGCTTGGATTAAATTCCACTTTAAGACCATTAGATGTATTATCGTTTGCTGTAAACGAGGCGGGATTTATGTAAGCAACTAGATTTAAATTCTTAACTGAAGGGTTTATTTTGTAATCGTGTTTGAAAAAGAAAATTTGTTTTATTAAACTAAGATAATAACCTGCTCCTATAACACTAGTTAATATGGCTACTAGAGTCATAAATACATAACCGTTATCTAAGGCAGCACTTAAAACCATCTGTTTAGCAAAGAATCCTATTAGAGGAGGAACTCCTACAAATGAGAATAAGGTAATGGCTAAACTTATAGCTATATATGGATTAATGTAAAAGTAACCTTTTATCTGATTAATAAGCTGTATAGGTGAATTGTTAACATCAAGTAAATTCTTGTACTCTTTATCTTTATATACGTGTAAATATAAAGTATATCCTATAGTTACTAATATTATAAATGCGTTTAAATTTGATATAGAGTATTGTAATATATAGAATATATATGCTTGTATAGATTCGGCTTTATTTATAGTTAAGGCTAATAGTATAAACCCTACATGGCTAATAGTACTATACGCAAATAATCTTTTTATTCTAAATTGTGTTAGACCTAAAACAGAACCTATAACTAGAGAAAATAAACTACTTAACAATAATATATTCTTTCAAGAGAAATTTAAGTAAGAATACTCTGTGTAGAAAACTAATTCTAAGAAAAAGGCAAATATAGATATTTTTGCCACTATAGCTACATAAGTAGTAACTATTGTAGGTATTCCATCATAAACATCCGGAGATCAAAAGTGGAAGGGAGCAGCACTTACTTTGAATAAGAATCCCACTGATAATATTATTAAAGATAAGTGTAGATAATATGGTTGGTATCAGTATGTAAGAGTATTTAAGTCCTCTATTTCACTTATACTGCTTATCACATATATATTGTCTAAGTTAGTAGTACCAGAGTTAACGTATAATAAGGCTGAACCTAATAAGATAAAACAAGATGATAATCCTCCTAATAAGAAATAAGTTAACCCACTAGCAGTTGCTGATTCTGAATCTCTATATAAAGTAGACAGTATGTATAAACCATAACTTTGTAACTCTATAGACAAGAATACAGAAATTAAGTCTGCTGTACTCATTAAAAATACCGCTCCACATAATATAAATACTATTATAAGTGCGTATTCTATTATACGAAACTGTTCTGCTGTTTTGTTTGAAATAGAGTTTTTATTGTATGTTAATTTGCTAGTTAACAATTTATAAAAAGATGATTGTTCTTTTATAAAGACTTTTCTAGGATAAAAAGCAGTTAATACCAGTATAACGGCACTAATTAAGAATATAAATATGTTGAAAGATTGTGTAAATGTTGTAACATTAAATAATCCACCATATACACCTATACCTTTTTCCAGTGCTTTAGTAAATAAATTGTTTAAAGCTAAAAAACTGGCAAAAAGTAAACCAGTTATAACTATTCTTGAAAATAATATTGATTTGTCCCGTCTTAAAGTAACGGCGTTTGAAACTAATAAAGAAATTAATAAAGAAATTAACATTAAATTTGCGAGCGATACTATAATTTTTTTTTTTTTATTTTTTTTTTTTCTATTTTAAAAGGTTATCTTCTTTTAGAAGAAGCCTGTTCGTTAGAGCCATCTACTTCTGAGATGCTTCTAGTAGTACCCGCTGTAATAAAAATATTTATAAAGAATAAAAATAATCTATTTACAGGAGCAGCGGTAGGGCTAATTACTTAGAGCTATTGGTGTGAATATCTACCAGAGTGTTTTCAAGTAAACTAACTAATGGAACTATTATTAGAAAGTGTGAAAAATATAATACAGTACTTATTTGACCAAATTCTATAAATGGTGTTTCAACGTGTTTAGCTCCTATTTGCATTAATATTAAAAAGTTAGCTACAAAGATAAAGAAAGCTATTTTACTTAAAGGTCTAAATTGTAAACCTCTACTTCTACCTAAATCTGTGAAGGGCATAACTAATAATATTAATATTGCAGCAAACATAGATATAACACCTAATAATTTATTAGGTATAGATCTTAAGATAGCATAGAATGGTAATAGATATCATTCAGGTACTATAGCAGGTGGAGTTTGCATTGGGTTAGCCATAATATAATTATCACTATCACCTAAAACATTAGGCATAAAGAAAACAAACACTGATAGTACTACGATAAATAAGAATATAGTTATTAAATCCTTAAATATGAAGTATGGAGCAAAAGGTAATCTATCGTAATTACCTGAAACACCCAGAGGATTACCTGATCCTGCACTATCGTGTAATGCTATTAAATGCATTAATGCTAATGCAGCTAATACAAATGGTAATACAAAGTGTAAAGCAAAGAATCTATTTAAAGTAGCGTTATTAACACTGAAACCTCCTCAAATAAATTCAACTACATCTTGTCCTACTCACGGTATAGCACTCATAAGGTTAGTAATAACTGTAGCACCTCATAAACTCATTTGACCGTATGGTAAAACATATCCTAAAAAGGCAGTAGCCATCATTAATATAAATATAACAACACCAATTGTTCATACTAATGTTCTAGGAGCTCTGTAAGATCCGTAGTATAAACCTCTTCCGATGTGTAGATAAACTAAAAAGAAAAAGGCTGAAGCAGTATTAGCGTGTAAGTAACGTATTAATCATCCGTTATTAACGTCTCTCATAATATGTTCAACTGAATTGAATGCTTCTAAAACACTAGGGTTGTAATGCATTGCTAATGTAACACCTGTAACAATTTGTATAACTAAACAAAAACCAAGTAATGAACCGAAATTTCATAAGTAACTAATATTTGAAGGTTGAGGTGAATCAACTAAGTATCCATTAAGTAAACTCATTAAGGGGTGACTTTTAAAAATTCTCATTTTATTAAAAAAAAATTATAAATTAGCATATTATTTAAAGTGTATCTAAGTGTATTAATACTGTAAAAAAACCTACTTAAGGTATAATTAATAAAAACTTTTTTTTTTACTTTATCTAGTAAATGTATAATAAATATGTATGTTTAATATACTATCTCGAAAGAAAGGTCTTTACTAAGTAAAATGCGTGACTAAATTTTGTGGGTTATTACACATAAGTATAAAGATAATACAGTAATAGAATATGTGTCGCTATATATATTTTTTTTCTAACGTATTTGGCACTTTGCGACTTTGATAAATACTAGAAAAAAAAGTTTTAAAGCAAAGCGCTCGCTACGCGCTGCAAACACTGACGCTTTGCTATAAGTATAATCTAAATAACTTTTTTTTTTTGTATTAACTTTTTGTTTTTTATCTAAATATAGCTATATATATTCCTATCCAAGACTCGAACTTGAATCTAGATATTAGAAGTATCCTGCTCTACCATTGAGCTAATAAGAATTAATAAAAAGTAAAAAAAAAAACCATACAAATATCTAAGGCTGGCACTTTCTTGGCCAGCAAAGCGACAAGAGATACGGAGGAATTGAACCCCGAATTTTCGATCTGCAATCAAAATGTAGAACCTTCTACTACATATCCCTTAATAATGTTTTTTTATATTATGTCTAAAGTATCTTTATTTTTCTGTAGACTTTATAGTTATAACAATAGCTCCTACCATAGCTAGTAATAATATAATAGATGTTATTAATAATCATAAAGGGTAACTAGTATATAATATATTACCAATACTTGTTATATGAGATGTTTCAGCTAATGCACCATCTCAGATATGGGAACTAACAAATGATATGTCATTATTTGAAGCTAAAACACTCAGATCTTTAATATTCATAGGAGTGTAATGAGTAGAATAAGACATATTATTTACACTAGCCGCCTTTGAATATGCATATATATTAAATATTGAACTTAGATTAGTAGGTAACAATTTATATAATGTTACATTAAAGAAAATACCGATCATAATTGCCAATGGAATACTATTACTGTTATCAGTAGTAAGTTCAGATATTCTAACATTAATTAACATAAGTATAAATAAAAATAAAATAGAGACTGCTCCTACGTATACTAATAAATAAGATAAACCTATAAAGTTTATACCTAACAACATTAAATAACCAGCTATATTTAAAAATAGTCCTATTAAAAATAAAACTGAAACTATAGGGTTTTTGCTAATAATAACAAAAATACCAGAAAAAATAGATGCAAGTGAAACAAAAGTTAATAAAGAGTGATTTGAACCATTAGTAAAGGTCTCATTTAAAAGATATATATCTAACATAAAAATATTGAAAAAAGCTAGCCTCAGAAGTTAAGACAAGCACTTCGCAAGAGAGCGCTTTGCGGAGCACTAAAGAGAGTGTACATATATATATTATTTTTTTGTTTAGTAACAAGAGTTACTTTCAGGTTATTATGATTCGAACATAACTACTCCTCAACCCAAATGAGGCGCCTAACCAGCCCGGCCCTAACCTGTTATTGTTCTAGTATATACATTACTAATTTAAACATTACTATAGACTTCTTTATTGTTCTTGTAATCAATAAAGGAATTTTTCATCTCGATAACTTTATTTAATTTTATTTAATTTATATATACCTAAGGATGAAAAGTATAAGTAGTGGTACCCCCGTATTACATAAGGGTTTTCTAGTAGGTCCTTTATAGCTCTTCTAGTCTTCTTACCTGTTCAGTTTTTACTTTTTCAAACTCTTTAGTTTGTCCAAAAAAAATACCGTACTTATCCTTTATATTAGTTTACATTTCTTGTAGCGCATTATTCTCTAGTATTTTAGCACTGTTTAACTCATTAAACCTAATTAAGTTCTGCTCGTGAGCTTTAGCAAAATTAGTTAGCCAAGCTTTATGTTTTGCTTCGCGTATTACATCCTCTTGCCAAGCCAAAAATTCTCTTTTCTGGTTAACTCTATCAGCACGTGCTGAACGTTTTTCCAAGAATTCTTTGGACTGTAAGTACCTCCGTTCCATTTTTTCAACACTACCTCTAGTAAAAATCCTAGTTTCTGGATGTGTGTCATTATGTGAATAAGGCCAACCATGCGATGGATTAACGTAACTCACTAAATTAGGCATCGATTTAGACCTAGATATAACAGTATTTGAAGAATTCTTTAACTCATTATCTAAGTTTTATGAAAGCCCCACAGTATTAACTTTAGAAATTTCAGACAAATTCTCAGAGTTACGACAAGTGTATTGCTCTGCAATATGTACTTCACGGGCTGTCCACTGCAACCGCTCTTCAGCTGAAAGCCCATCAGAGCAACCTACAACATACATACATATAAAGTAAAGAAAAATAAAATCAAACAAAAAGGGATAAGAGAAAAGAGGCTAGATATCATAAAAAACTACCAAATAAACCAAGATTTTAAAAAGGTTTTATAAATAAACCTTTATATACAAGTTAAAGATTAACTATTTAAACGTTGTATAAATTAGGGTAAAATCTACTTCACTAGTAAAATAAACATATCCTAATAATAAAAAGGCTGAAGCTGTATTTGCGTCTAAATAATATATAACCATATATAATTATTACTATCACCTAAAACATTAGGCATAAAGAAAACAAACACTGATAATACTACGATAAATAAGAATATAGTTATTAAATCCTTAAATATGAAGTATGGAGCAAAAGGTAATCTATCGTAATTACCTGAAACTAAACCTATTAATTGTTAGTACCAGGAATTATATAAGGATTAGGCCTTTATATATTAGCTCCTCTATTTGTCTATTCTGGCTTGAACGTCGCTCCTTAAACAAATTACTCTGTCCAAATAAACAACCATACTTATTTTTTTTTTTTATTAATTTATCCATTTCTTAGCCCCCTTCCTATCGATGTACTGCCCCGCAGTTATCAACTGATTGTATCTGTAAAAATCTGGTTCATGGCTTTCCCAAAAATTTTTAAGCCAAAACATATGTTCTAATAAGCCTGAGATCTCAGACTTCCAATGATTATAATCCCTTCTCGCGGAAACTCGGTCCACACGAGCACAACGCTCTTCGAAGAATTATTTGGATCGTAGGTTTTCACGTTCAAGATACTCAACACTACCATAAAGCAAAATCTTAGTATCAATATAAGTATCATCTTGTGAATAAGGTAAACCATGATCCTTATTAACATAACTAACAAGATTTGCTATAGATTTTCGGCTAGAAAGTACAGAAGTTGGTAAATTTTTAGACTCCTTCTCAAAATTTTAAGAAAGAGCAGCATCATTAATCTTAGAAAATTCTGAAATAGTTTCAGAACTACGACGGTATAACTTGCTAATCTGGACTTGTCTACCTGTCCACTGTAACCGTTCTTCAGAACTAATACCATGTGAGCAATATACAGTGTCCATATAGTAAATTCGAATAAAAAGTAATAATATAAATAAAACTATGTGTAATAAGATTCGTCACAAACTCAGTTCTCTCATTTTTTTATCCTATCGTGTCTAGCTTTACCCACTAAACTTACCATATGATTACTTTCACCACCACTAGGACCAGAAGGTCCAGATGGGCCGCTACTAGTAGATCTGTGTATAAAATAAAAAAAAAAAATATTTAGGTGTACCTGGTAAACCAGATAACACTTTAAAGCACATATCTAATAGTGTATAATTAAAATTAAGCAGGTAAATTAATAAAAATAAACGTTTTCTAGAAATAAAAAGTTTTTTTTTATAAAAATTAATATGGTTAAGAAAAATAATATAACTCTGTAAGCTCTCATAGCTATGCCACATAAAGTAGCAAGAAAGCCATCATCAAAGCGAATAAACCCGTAGCTTCTGAAAAAGCAAATCCTAAGATAGTTGTCCTCTTAAAGATGAATTTCTTGCCACACCTAATATAAGAGCTCCGAAAACGACACCTATACCTACTCCAGCACCTATAAGTCCTGTAGTGGCTAATCCTGTTCCTATAATTTTTGCAGCTTAAAAAAAGGCTAATCATCAAAAGGCTCGAAACTTGTATAATCTGTCTGCACCACATCAGAAGTATCTTGTGGATGATATGAAGAATCCTCAGAAACAGATTCAACCGCATTAAGATTACTAGGTGAGGAGGTGTTGTTATGGCTAGACATATTTTCGTCAACACTATTAGCTACATCTTCACTGCTATCCTCGTCTTCACTGCTGCTATAAGTTACAGAAGCCAAGTCAAATACATCATCTTTTTGCTCCTCTAGTTGCTCAAGTAGATCGTCTCTATTAACTTGTCAACTGTGTAACTCACTGGCTTTAACACCATCAATTGCAGCTGAATTTGTATCCTCTCTGTAATCACGGCGAATACTGGCCTCTTTGTCCCGAAAATAAGTTTCTAATGCATCCTTGTCGCCATGGTATGCGTCAGCTATATCGGCACTTCTATCTAGATCTCTGCCATTTTCAGGGTTAACCGAAAGAGGTACAGATCTTACAAAACCTCTTATACAAGCTTTTCTAAACCCTTTTCTTGTACGCACTATTATAAAAATATTTGTCATAAATTAAATAAAAAGTTTTAAACCTTCAAGAGATATTCCATTAAATATAGGTAATTATTAGTATAATTATCTTTAGTGTATAATTCTTTCCCATAAAAAAAGAATATAGTAAAATAGCATAAGAGAAAAAAAATATTTGCAGTTTGTATAATATATAATTGTCTTACTAAGGTAAGTAATAATTATATATAGTTTTAAGCGATAAATGTGTAACTCTATTACTAACATAAACAATTTAGTGCATAGGTGTCTAGAATTTTTTTTTTTTCTCTTAGGGGGTTGTTGTTAATTTTTATTAATCCCGTGCAATTTCCACTACACGAACCATATTTCGACTTAACACCAATCAAAGTCACGCATACGAAAACTATCCAATAAAGTATCTTATAGAATTTTTAAAAAAGTCTAAATATTAACTAATTATTAATAGGAAGAATTATTAAATAGCCAAACTTATTGCGCATACTCCTTTCAGCGCCTGACGAGTGGTTAGTACCTATCTGAGATTAAATTCACCGTGATGTGGTGATTCACGATTACTAGTAATTCCTTATTTATGCAGTCGAGTTTCAGACTACAATCCATTTTTTATTCTGTTTTAAGGATTAGCTAAAGTTCGCACTTTCGCCTCCTTTTGTACAAATAAATGTGGCACGTCTATAGCCCACAATATTAAGGTCATGATGACTTGTCTTAATCCCTATTATCATATCCAATAAATTGGGTGAACTGCTCTATATATGTAAAATAAAGCAAGGGTTTACGTTAATTTAATGGATCTAACCAAAGTCTCACGACATTAACTTAAGACAGCCGTGCAACACTTGTAATATTTAAAGTAAGTTACCTTACTTAATTTATGTTGTATGTTGTGGGGGTAACATAGGTACATAAATAAAAAAATATCATTCAAATTGTGGTAAGGTTTTTCGAGGGTCATCGAATTAAATAACATACTTCACTACTGGTTTCAGAAACGGTCTAATGATTTCAGTTCCTGCGTTGCCGCATTACTCTTGAGGTGGAATGCTTACACTTTCATTTATACACCAAATATTTTAGTCTATAACATTCATAATTCTCTGCTTGGACTACTAGGGTATCTAATCCTATTCGCTCCCCAAGCCTTCGTCCCTCAACGTCAGTTATTACATAGAGGTTTGCCTTCGCCGCTATCCGTCCCATTAGTATCAAAACATTTTATCTCTACTCCAATGGTTCTAATATTTTCCTCTCCCATAAAACTCTAGTAAGTCTGTTCCCTTTTGAGGCTAGAAATACTGTCTAGGTACCCTTTAAACCTAATTAAGATGAATAACACTAGTCTTCCTTGTATTGCCGCGACTGCTGGCACAAGATTTGGTCAAGACATATAGATAGAAAACTGTCATAATCAATCATCTATCTAGAACTTTATACGACAGAGTCGTTTATCTTGATATCCCTACTAAAAGATATCACATTCCCCCAAATTGCTGGTTCGGCCGTTAGGCCATTGACCAATATTCCTCACTGCTGTACTACACGTATTGGGGTTTTTTCAGACCCAATGTGGTCGATCAACCTCTCAGTTTCGACTACGAGCTAAAGCTAGTTAAGTAATTACCTTAACTACTACTTACTCGGAAATATCTTGAACATCTTAAAGCGAAAAGTTTTTTTTCTTTTGTATAGTCAACTTAGTGCAGCGCTTTGCGAGCTAGCAGTATCATATACTTTATAAGGAATTTTGTTTTCCTTACTTTAAGGTAGCCAAAAAATATTATATACTCACCTTTACACCACTTCATTTTTCTTGCTACGCCTAAGTTATGATTTAGCGCTTTGTGAGCGCTTAGCCACACCATACAGTATAGCAAGAAAATGACGTTCGATTAGCATGTGTCAAGCCTTTGGACAGCGTTCAATCAGAGCCATCATCAAACTCAATAAAAAAAATCTAATTTTATCAATTATATATATAAATATATTACTAATGTAAACATTTAAATAAACTTTTTTTTATTCATTGTGTGTTTTAAGAAATATAATTAGCTGTATTATTTGCTATATATACAAACATATTGTGAATATCTTCTTTGTGGCTATTATTTTGTAAATCAAAGATATGAGGAAAAGGTATATTAGTAATACCGGTTACACCTTTTTGGGCCAAAGTATGGTGATTAGTATCAAAATTAAGGTCCCTTAAATATCTTTGATACAGCGCTTCCTTCAAAGGGTGACTTTCATTAATTTTTAATAATAATGGTTCAGGAATCTTAAAGTTTAACGGAATAAACCCTTTGTAGTTAAATCAACCGTAGTCATCTAACAAAGAACCGTAGTCATCTAACAAAGAACCGTAGTCATCTAACAAAGATCCTAAATTATGGTAAGTGTAGAAAGCTATTTTTGTACCTTTAATACCTATCATGAAAGCGGAGTAATGCCCTGTGTTATATCCTCAATCATCCATGGCAACTAATACTGTATCATGTAACTGGTCTACTATATCTGATATGTTTTTTCCAACAAGGCTTTTAACTTCTATAAAAGCATGAGGTATAAATCAATAATTAACTTATTGGTTTTCGAAAAATTTTTCTATTACAAAATCAGGTCTTTTTCTAGTACCCATTTGTATTTGCTCTGGCACAATCGTAAATTTACCAAAGTAATGACGGGATGATTCTGACGCAACTCTACTTGTTACGTGCTCTTGTGTTAGACTACCTTCCCTAACAGCTCTAACCGCTGTATTTATTCTTTCTATTGAAAAATATTTCATATTAATATATATTTAAACTTCCTCTTAATCTATTAAATGCCACTAAGATACCTAATGCTATAGCTGATTCTGCTCCAGCTATTGA
>UWOG011865566.1:0-10496 GCA_900490065.1 Neuroterus quercusbaccarum
TCATTGGAACAAGATTAATTTCTACGAAAAGGTTGAATGAGTTTTCATTTGGAATTTTTTCCCGTCCTGTGAGAATTATCCCTCAATGTTGACTATAGTATAAACTAGGTTTCGAGATCTCAGAGACCCCATAAGATGCCAAATGATTATGATGACTTCAAGCGTTTTGGGACCATCAGCATGAATTTGGGAAGATACAAATGAGGCCAATCTAATTCAGTTTCATTGGACATGATGTCAACGGATTATCATGGGATCATTGTGTTTCAATGGATTCAGAAATGTTCCACTATCATTACAAGTATACGCTTGATCCCGAGAGAGATGAGCTCTTGTGTGAATCTGATCACAGTTCACCCACGAGTTATTGCTGGTTTCGAAGTGGACGTGGATCTGATCATGGGAGGCTCGAACTATTCTCATCTCAACTAATTTTGTTTCGTTTCATCTCCCTGTTTGTAACGCCTCAGTGCACTTCGCACATTTCGCACAGATTTTACCACGCATCCCTGAGGCTTCAGCGTGAATTATTTCAAGAATCAACTCTAAGGACGCTTCTTTTTCGACTCACTGTATCAGGATCGTTATCATCTGGAACTCAATTTTTGTTCGGAAGTCTGTGTATGTCGAAGTTTACGTTGAACCGCCCCCTTTCGGAGATGAAGATCGGTCACTCAGAACATCCTAATATTCACTCCAGCTATTCCGTATATGAGAAGATCGGGAGAAGGGCGCAAAATTGAAGGTTCCAAGATATTGATCTACACTGAACGTTGAAAGGACTAATACGATTCAATCGTTTAAAAAAAAGTGACACAATTAATTCATCCGTTCATCGTTCCTGAGTTGATGGTAGAGCAAGCAACAACCTTGAATTCAGGTTCGCTGATATCGCATCTACGTGTGATCCAGTAGTCTTTACAGATGCAAGTGTCTGTGAAGCTTCAGATCTCTTCACGTTACAGAATTTTGGGTTGAAGCGAATCAAGAGTATACATACTGCGTTTTCTGGGTATTTTCGAAAGATCGTCGAGCATCTAGATCTGATGTCAGGCTTCATGATCTCCTCGCATGGAATTGAGATTTTATCAGGACAAGCGCAGTCTGGAATCAGAGTCCTGAACCGATGTAGTAGATGAGGTGAAATTCTGAGTATACTAGTTGAGTGAATCCTAATGACTCCCATTACGAGGAGAACAATTCGGTTATGAATAATCATCTCATCTTCGAATATCGAATCAAGGCTTAATGGGCTCATTCGAATTGGAATTAATGAACACGTGATGCACCTGAGTAATCTTGCGATTGGAGTAGAAGTTCCACCAAGGCATGCAAGAGTAGTGGCGTTGTCTTGAGATTATTCGCAAATCAATTCCACAAGCGATCGTGATGTCTGGCTTAGAACACCACCTGTTAAGCTGGTCATTGTAACACGCCCTCGAATGCGTATCTCAGATGAGGCTTCGTTCATAACGGCATGAATCATACGAACATTCAAAACGCAATGCTCATCCACTCGATCAAAATTTGCAAATAGTCGATAAGAATAAGATCCATGAGCACACCAATCTGAGGCATACATCGAAGGCAATATAGAGGAATGTAAGACATTCATCTGATTAATTGTTTCCTTGAGCTACATTCAGTCTTCACGGATAATGCTCTGAACATCTCGAAACTCTCAAAAACAGTAAGGTAGTAAAAGGAGCATCAAGAGCGTGTTCTTTGAAAATTTGCTGTAATTGAAGAAACTTCTCTGGCGATGAGGAATTAGCTAACTCAAATCTCATCAAGCGGTAAGTAGTAAATATGGAAAAGGATCTACGTGAGACTGGAGTTCATCCTAACGCTTGTGACCATCGTTGTAATAATTCAATTTTTTCCCGATTCATAGCAGTCAGGAGAAGAACCATGGTACTAACTGTCAAATTGACATCCGTTCCTCGGTCATTCTCTACCCAGAAGAGGTCATTATTGTGTGGGTTATCATCACTCAATCATGGAGCTCGAAGATTCAAATTTGTCAGATGAAAGTCTTATTGTGACAACGTTATGTGATTATAGGAAGTATCTTATCATATACAATAAATTTATACGTTTTGATGAATATTGATGGGGAAAGAAAGGTGTCATCGGTGTCATGTTCGTGACTATCTTCCATTTCAGAGGCTTCCGAATCTTCTAAAGGTGATAGAAAGTCAGATTTTCAACGGTTACGAAAGATTCCTCTACGTAATTTCTATTGTTCATAAATATTCTACGATCAATGATATATTCGGCTTCTAAGAATCAGACTCATCAACTGCTATCACTCCTTTTGATGGTAGGCTTCATGATTCGACTGCGACGTCCGAAGAGTGAATTCAATGTGGAAAAATTCGACAGGAATGCTTGGCCAAGCCAACACACACAAAATTCGATATACGAGTGTGCTCAGAGTAGACGAACTGTGGTTCGCGTTCAGCACATTGATTTCATAGTCCATTATTCATCTGGTGCAAGATACTTGTCCAGCTTCCTCGGACCAGCTGGAATACTGAGCAGTCTATCAATGAAAATTACGTCACTCAAGTGATTTAGGATGATAGCGAGGGAGATTAGGAACCTGGTGATGGAGAGTCCATGGAGGAGGCGCGACAGTATACATGATAATAAACCGTACTGATACGGAGTTTTGGAACCTCCTGAAACTCTTTGTAGTAGAGCCTAGGAACTATCATTCATGTGGGCCATCTGCACATGTCCTTTGTAGCACAGATCAGTGCCGTCTGTGTGATTTGTTCCCGTCAGGGTATTAGGCCACAACAGAATCAAAGAGAATACATGCTTCAGCTGATGATATGGATATAATGATAAGAAAAAATCGAAGGAGCATGTCCTCGATACGTTTTTTCCGAGAACAACCACTTCTGCAACCCCCTCCTCTCCACCTCATCAGTGAGTCACTCAAAGATGCAATGTCGATGTTATCATTGAGCAATCATTGTGACAGGATGAATTTGACTGACTTTTCGCTTCAGATGGATCCCATTCTGCATGATATGAAATAAGATATAACGACTAGCAACGTGGGTTGAATTTTGATCATAAGCACTCATCGGTAAAGTGTACAATCCAACTCATGAACTGCTTACGTATATGTGTCTCGTCTCCGGAATCTGTCGCATCGGAGATCGGAACAATCACGTGAGCTAGGGAAAAGTTGCAAAGATAGAGCTCAGCAAAAATGACGGAGACATCTAGAGTGAAGTACCAATCATCGACCACATTCCTGCCATCACAAATTATTGATTCTCAATCCTAATATGAATGGCTGGCCCTGGAGGAAACCTCCAAATGGATCAGACCCGATCGCCATCCTCCAATGCTTCCGACCTCCCACGACACCAGGGAGTGAGACTCTGAACACATTCCATACACTCGGAGTTATTCACCAGAATTTTGAACACGATCAGCAGAATTGACTCTTGCTACCCCTTAGTGAACGATCATGATCGAAGTCAGCAGTAGGTCGACATATTGTTCCGAGAAGTAGCGTCACCTCATGAACGCTTATATTTTGACCTTAGACTGGATGAGTCGACATGATTGCACGTCACGTAGGATCCAAGAAAGACCTGGGAACGGTGGAGTTCGACGGTTGCGGAAGAATCACCAAGTGATCGGAACACGTAGAATAATGTCAACTTGGTAAATATGCGAATGGGAATTCCGATTGTGAGATTGAAAGGCACATGCACGCTCGTGCGCTAACGTTGAGTCGACGTTCAACGAATCGCCCCAGGTTCACAATGAATTGAGAACTTTCAAGCACAATGTTGGATAACGGAAAATCACCTGATGGGAAGAAACTGACTCTGCTGAAGAACACGATTATCTCGAATGCTAGAAGTTTCCAGAATGGAGTAATTTCTCTTATCCACGACCTCGACTTTTCCTGCTCGAAACTGAGTTCAGAAAATTTTCACGATTCCTGTAGACTTCTTCCGTTAGAGTTCCATGAACTCCATGATCTGGACTGAGTGCAAAAATACTATAACTTGGTTATCTCATTCGTATCTGTTTGAGGGAAATGGTTATCGATTCCAGTTAGTGAGAATTTGGTTCACGGTCCCTCTTCTGGAGGCGCCGTGGTCTAAACATTAATAAACTCCAATTTCGTTGGTAGTTTTAAGATAAGACATAGAATATTATCCTCATGATTACATTCATTACACTTGTTCTAACATTGCCGAGGATATTGTCACGGAAATCAGTTGCGCCGTGAGTCAACGATCAGTTTGGATACCTAGTTCTTCCAATAGATACGTTGAAACTTTCGATTCGTGAGAACGCCTTCATGCGAGCACTCTGGTATTTTTCGTTTTCGGTTCGCAACAGTCAACTTGTCGCTTGGACTTTTCTACCGAAGGAATAACACAACTGGATACTATTGCGATATATTTCGGATTGTTGGATCTCCTCCTCATGTGCTATTCCATGTCAGCGACTATGTCGGAGATAAATTCTTCAGAACCTGCGAGCCACGCAATGGTGGATTCCGCCCACCGACCAATTACCTCACTCGAACACTCGCATCTCCAAATTCGAGTGTCTATTTCGTGATCTTGAGTACTGGATTTGAGTCAGTGTCTAGTGTTCGCGGTTGAGGTCTCTCGGCGTTTTCCGTTCCCGGTTATCGTGGAGCAGCCACACGAAGGAGATTTTATTCTCTAGAACAAGTGCTCGTAGTCAACTTGATTTTAATTCGGTGTTAGGGATTCAGTTTCCGGCAATACCGCATAATTTCCGCGTCTATTCAAAGTCGATTTTTTTACAATGGGTCAATTGTTAAATCAATGTTAGACTCCATCCTTTCATCAGTAACAATCGAGTTCGTTGTGATTTTGAAGTACCCACTCCTGATAGTCCATGCTCACTCAGCTTTCGGTTTCAGGTTCCAGCTTTCCTCCCACACCCAGTTCTTTTTGCAATAATTTGCTGACCCAAAATTCACGTTGTGTGATTCCTATTCTGTTTCCTTCTTACTGCGGGACTTTTCAGCGCTGGAACAAGTGCATCCATATACGAATATAGTATTCCGCTATACGCATAGATGTCTTTATATATGTTCCGTCGGAAATGGACAAATCTTCATGGAACGTGTTGCTTATGCAGTCGAGAGGAATGGCATTTCCAGGAGAAATTATGATGGAACTAGATGAGAGACTACATTGTTCGCGTGTATTCCCGAAGAAGAGACAGATTAGCGAATAATAAAGATCTTATCAATAGCACAGAAAAGAATGGACCTTTTATTCGAATCACCAGTTATGTGTGAGATTTTTAGTTCTCTTCCGGATCACACACAATTCAATATTCAATTTTTGCACTTCCTCGAGTTGGATTATGATGTGAAGGACATTCATTCATATGTCTTTTACATGCAATACTCTGAAATTTTGCGATATTGGGTTCTTTGTGCCTGAAGGATGGGCACACGAGCATCACAGTTCCCTGTCGAATGAGCCGCATGAATCCGACTTCTTCTAAGTAAAATCCCAGAACAAGTATTGCACGACGTGTTGCAAGGCGAGGAGACCTGGACCTATCACGAAGTGGAATCCCAGCTTGAGTAGGAGACCTGGCAGGAGGAGTCGATCCGTCAAGAGAGACTGACTCATCAGGAGAGGGAGTGTTGTGAATAGGAGATTCATGAACTGGCTCGCTATTAGGTAAACAGTCAAACTGTGAACTCAATTCTGCAACAAGGAACAGTATCATTCTTTCCTGAAGTTCACAATCACGTAATAGTAGTGAACGTTTGCAATTCCTGATCAGGATTTTGTACATGAGTCACAGCGCACGGAGCGTCCACTGAATGTTGAAGCCATCGATGGGTATCTAGAAGACGCATGGAAACAGAATGTATACAACTGATTTATTATTCATGAAGTTCATGATTCACTTCAGAATTTGATTTCCTTCAAGCTCCTTAGAGTTCCCGGAGTCTTCGAAATTTGTAGTACATTTCCTGAACCTATTCTGAGGAGAATAACTTAGGTAAGTGGAAGCTCATGCGGAGAATAATAATGGATATATGATTCAGAAATTTCATGGAAGCAGGGTTTCGAATGTGTTATTGTGATCATGTCACATCTTCAGAATGAGCATTATCTCATTATCCCATTCAGAACTGGAACGGAAACAATATTAATTCTACAATATATCGTATCCTCATCAACATCAGATTGAATTTGCATCAACCGCCATCCTCTTTCCATGTACGGGAGATGAGCATCAACCGATTCATTTACCAGAAATCCGGAATTCCTATTGGAAATTGAAGATTTAATAATTATATCCGACGCATACTTTTTCTCATAGGATCACTCACGCCTTGCAGATACGCGAAGACACAACTCACCTTTTTTCTGGCTTTTGAATCGTCAATGAGGAGAAAAATCCTCGAATGCTTTGCAGAGCATCCACTTACTCTTTCTATTGAGTGGGAGTGGAAATTCCTTCCTAACCGTTGGAGATTATTGGATGCTTCAATATAATACCCATTCGTGTAGAGTGTACATTCTATTAAGTGATGAATCTTCATGAGACATAAATCGTGGAATGTTCGAGTAGGTTCCAGTTGGTAGATGATTTGATTGTGCATAAATCATGACCTGTGAATATTCATGTTTGGAAGCTGGTGAGCGTAAGATATACATTTTTCTGATCTTTTGAAGTGAATAAATTGCCGTCGTCTTCGAGTTTCAGCACTTTGACACCATGCGTCTGAATGGAGAGGAGTACACACCAGACCCAGAGATTCTGGAGGAATTCGCAAGATTCCAGAGCATTCAAGGCATTCAGTTGAATTCGGAAATTATTGAGTTCATATAATCAAACTGAGTGAATTCTGACGAAATTCTGATAATCCATGATAGAGCAATGAGGCCCCACTGTATTTGGAAATATTTAATCAAAATGTTCAGCTTCTATGAGATCCCGTGAGTGATTAGCTCTCTCGTGAATCTAATTATAACGCTTATCATGATCTGCAACGTGATATTTGTTTCAAAGTCTAAGGATGTCTCATGCTTATTGTCCCCAGGCAAACTGAGCTGAAAAAATTTGCATCGCACTACAATATAACTTTGTTCAGGTCTTCAGAAGAAATCCAAATGAATTATATTTGTTGAAATGATATAACCGAACATTTCCGTAGACATTTTCATATCCGATGGAACAATCTGCAAGAATCCAACAATATGAAATTTTTATACTAGGTTTGCATTGTGATTTGTAGTTCGTCTTTCAGAGCTGTTGTCTTCAAATAGCCGTTCGTAGCGTCACAGGTAACATGGTTCTCACTTGGATACTTCCTCATAGCAACAATCAGCCGCTCATCAGGTTTTCATTCAGCTACTCTCCGATAGTTCAGGATGATCCTCACAAAACATTGGTTGATAGATTCGATACTTTACACGATGATTCATAATGAGCGGAATATGTATACCTGGTTCGAATCGAACATGGAACGATGACGAATTTCTAGACTTTCTGTAATCATGGCAGTTCAATTTTCGAGGGCTCAACTGAAGCTGAGGTGGTATCATATGATATTCTGAAGTATAATCTCTACGATGCCTGTCGTCATCCAGAGTGTTCAACGGTGGAAACTGATCGAAATATCTCTCACAGAAAAACTGCATCCTTCGATAGGAAACTCCCATACTCACATAATAACTCATCTGACATTGTTAAAAAGATACATCTGATCCGAATCCAAACGCAGGATATCCTAGCTAGTTTGGATTTTGTACCTATCTTTACGGAAGCACTAACCTCTGATACAGATCGCATCATTCAATTTTTCTCATACTCTCCTTCTGATCTTATAATGACAAGGAATCACTGTTCTCATCATTCATACTCACTCCTTTTGCAATAGCTGATTGTATGCACAAACTCAAGAAGCAACACTGGGATACTCAATCTCACATGGAAAAGCCAATCTTCTTATGGGACATCTCAGCTGAGAAAACATTCGTCATCCAGTGACAAGGACTAGAAGGATTGGAGGAGTCCCCTCATCCCATTATTTGATACTTCCTGGCCATGAGTCCATCACGGGATTTGACAAAACAGGAAATTGCCTTTCTCTCAAGCATAGCCCTGGTTGCATCACGGGAATCAGACAAAACAGATAATTACCTTTTTTCAAGCACTAGTCTGCAGAAAATCTGAGGACGAATGAGAACATAAATTTGGCATATGGAACACGGACTTACATAAATACCAACATGCCTCACCCATTCCCATATACCTTGAAAGAACAGGTCATCAACTCTCTTGTATACAGAGCTGCCTGCATAGTCGATTTGGATAACTTGCGAGAGGATCTACAAAATATCAAGCAGATCCTGATAATAGACGATCACAAGAACAAATCAATGAGCCAATGAGAGAATACGCTTCCAAAAAACAATCGGAAGAATTCCAAACAAACGCAACAGCCGAACCAAGTTCAAATCTGCTGCGAAAAAGAACGGGTAGATGCTGCTGCAGGGTTCGCATGTAGCCTGATGATTCACCATCGCGGGAAATATTTTTCCGTCCGGACCCGACGCTGGCCGTACAGTTTCGTTCAGAAAGACGCATGACAACCACTGCAGACGCTCTGTGGAACTCATAATCGCGATAAATCCGGGGAAGAGATACAGTTACACTAGAAGAGGAAAAGAAAGGAAATGAATTTTCTTGCGAGCCATAGAATATTCTTTTCGCCGATGAGGATGACCCTATCAGGCCGGAGACGTCCAAGACTATTCGGCTCTTTACAGAACCCACTAATCCTACCATCGGAGGGATAAACTATTCATTCTCCGCAATGCAATAAATTATATATAATGACCTGGATGGATGATAGATGAATGGATTCAGGAATAATATCCAATGGTTGGCATGATTCCAGACGAGACTTTACGGCCAGTGCTGCACTCGGTCAAAACGATAGACCCCTCAACCACATGACAATGGGTTGAATACGAACCCTGTGGTAGCTCCCACCCAAGAGGATGAATTTTCATCAACCCTGATGACAGAAGGGCTCCTTTCAGAATCCTGGAAGTATGTGCGATCACACACTCTTGTGTTGGAGTCTTCATTAGAGAAGCAGACCGAGCTGTGAGCAAACGTTTGAATCAACATGGAATTTGAGTGAGGTTGAACAGGTCTACGCCATTAGCACTAGCCGCGCATTACATCAAAAGGATACATATAAGTTCCATTCGAAGAACAGCCGGAATCGCAAGATCGTGATATTCGTTGAAGAAAGAATGGGAGAGCAATTGAAATCTAGAAGCACCTTCCTAATATCAATAGTGACGATGAATATAATACGAATCTGATTTGGTTTCCGGTTCAATTGGATTATCCAATAAGTGACTGCATTGAACCATCAGGTACGATAAGTCTTAATAGTGAGGGGCTCTGACAAACCGCAGGGATCCTAATCAGTATACACGAGAATACTGGAATGTTTACGAAACGTTGACGAGAATCGCAGTTTCGCACGCGAGAAGGAGCCGAAATATTTTCTTTGGAAATGATGATTGGTCATAGGAGCATCGAGTCTATCACTAGCTGTATTGTTCGGAACAGCCCAGACCTTCAGCAAGTGATGAAATGAAAACCCACATAGTGGCAGATGGCAGCTCCAAGTAAGCATTCGCAGAAGACTTATGTTTTTACGAATGCTTGCCATCGCTATTTCAGAACAACAGCGTTGAGAGAAGGACTCCAAACCACAGCATGAACTCACCTCTTTGTCTATGACGAGATAGTTTGAGATTTGAAATATAGTATTCACCTCATGATCTATTTAGCACATCAGGCACTCAACTTAGGTGATGTGTGATTCTTGAATATCCAGTGCATCTTATGGAAGTTCTCGAAAGGCTCATATTAATTGATATGGTTGCGAATTGTAGGATATCTAGATCCTCGGAGGAATGAAGGTTCATCAAATATGCATGTTGATTTCGTATGATGAAATTTCGTTGATTCGCTTCCATGAGTTCAGTATCGGAAGTTTCAATAGAATTTCATTTGGATTCTACGTTCAGAATGATCATGATTCAATCTTCTTCGAGATAGCATCCATTATAACATTCTGTCTGAATATATGTTCTATCCAGTTTCATCCTTGTCTTCACTTTTAACGGCTCCGCAGCCCCAGAAAGGAACTCTCCTAGTTTATGAAGAGTGTATTCACATTAATTGAAAATATCTGACATAGTGGGAGAAGTACAGGAAGTGAGGGAGAAGTTAGCAGCAAGAGAAAGCTTTGGATTCAGGAAGGGTTATCGTTGGGTATTATAGAATGATCATTGAGAGGTGAAGTCCATATCAGGATGCTTAGACCAAGAGGGGAAATGCTCAGAATGTGTGAATGAGAAGCTAACTCGGTAAAATATGGAAAGTCATCGGGAGTCATGACCTTCCATGGGGAAATT